>CM022478.1:5331204-5432373 GCA_011952105.1 Coreoperca whiteheadi | reverse complement strand
TATATATATATATATTTCTTTTTTTTTTTTTTTATCTAACCAGAAACTTCTAGATGCCTACGAAGAACAGAATGTGGAAGCCTATACTGACTCGGTGAGTGGAGCGGTTCCTTTCAGCAGCATAAAGCCGTAGCCATGGTTCTTACTCTGAGCTGTTTGAAGGTTCTGCAGCAGTAAGTTTACAAATCCTGGACTGGCATGAGTGATTCTGGGTCTGTATGCTTTAGTGCCCGACACTGTGGCTACACGCTTAGTGAAGTGTTGGGATACCAGTAAAAGAATAAAAGCTAAGGAGGGGGGAAAAAAGGAGTCTTTATAGATATATATAGAGGTCTTATTTATAACTCGTTGGAATCAGAATGTGTGAGTTTGAACTTTCTTGTTCCAGAAAGATTAATATCCAGTTCTCGACATAAACCAAATACAAATACACCACATGACCTGACCTTTTTTAATTTTGGGAATATTTACTCATTTGTCAGGTGAAGGAATACGACACCATTTCACGGTTGGACCAGTGGCTCACCACCATGCTTCTCCGCATCAAGAAAACCATACAGGACGAAGAGAGTGACCTCCGCTGACTTCCCTCCGTGCTCGTCCTCAAGCCCTCAACAACCGCCTTGCATCCTTCTTTTTGCCTTGAGCCTCTCCCTTCCATTCTAGCAGCGATCTTAATGTTTTGACCATTAGCCCTTGTATTCCTGCACACATGGAATGTGTTTCTCTCCTACCCTCTGCAGTATTTTTCTAGCCTTTTTAATCCGCTCAACTCAATGCTCCAAAAATGGTCTTTTTAGGTATGAACACTATTTTCCTGAGTGCCCACTGCGCACAGTGTGTTAGTTGTATATTGTTTTGATACAGGTATTGGCCCAACATTAGTTAAAATATTCATAATGGGCCACAATACCAAATACTCATACCAGCACACTTGTAATAATAAAGAATTTATTAGATTTTTCTTGTCATAAAATGGAAGAGAGGATGCCAAGTTACCAACACTTCGATTTACAAAATCTGTTTTCCAGGATTTAAACAAGCTTAGCTGACCAAAATGCCAATATAGATTAAAGCACACGCATGTGGTTTTTTGGTACACGTGGATGCTGGAGTATACTGTAGGTCATATCAGGGCACCTCTAATTAAGCAGCACTTCATCTCAGCTGCAGAGCTCCTCTCCAAGCGGGGAGGCCGAGAGTTTCTGAGGTTATGCCGTGGCAAATTACCCCCCCAATACTGGTAAATTCTCAGGATGTGAACAGCTAGATTTGATGAAGAAGAACAAAATTGTCATGCTTTTAGAAGCGTTATCAATTATTTTGCCAATTTGTTTTTTTTTTTTTTTTTCAAAGTGCTTTTATTCTGCAATAGAAGAAGAAGAAGCCCCATCACCTTTGTGAACATTTGCATGGTTTGATATGGATGAGAAACCTAAGAGCCCCTCCGCCACTGTATGGGAGTTATTTCTCCAGAGTTTTTTTTGTTTTTTTTTTGTGATTGTCTGATTTGTGTTCTTTTTCTGTCATAACTAACCAGGCTGGGAGAATGGGGGGAAAAAAAGGCCTGCACGAGATGCAATACATGGAAGAGAACGGAGCCTTACTGATCGTAACACTGTGCTCATGTACCCTCCCAATGACATTGTCAATAGACAGTTGTTCTTAACTCATTTGTACTTCAGTGATGTTTCCTGTCAAACATGTGAATAAACCTGTTTGAGACGCACGGGCTCCTGGGCGTGGCCCCCACCTGCCCGCACCGCTGTGTCAGGTGTTCCTGATCCCGTGTGAAGCCCGCTCGCATCGCTGTCCCGAGTTTCATTAAAGGGAAAAAAAAATAAAATGGGGTTGAAAACTGAATGATGCGGGGTATTTTTTATTTATTTTTTTACCTGTCAGAAGGATCAGAAGGCTCCTGGGTGCCAATTTCTTCTGCCGCTTCAGACGCGTGCTTCAGCCTTGGCTCGCTGTGCGTTCATCTTGGGTTTAGTAAGTATTATACAACAATGCTTGAATGTTAAATTTAGACTCCAGTTTAAAGCTGTCACCTGCCGCACAGGTGTCTTTTAACACGGTGTGCTTGTTTGTATAATCTAGACAGGTTTGATCGAATTTGCATCGAGTTGCAGCCCAGTTAAATATAATTCCTTAATACGTCTTACGCATTTAAAGGACCTGTAAAGGACCTGTAAAGGTGCAATACAAGGTATCCATATGCATTTCATGTTTCCGTCTCGTACTTAAATTCATAGACCTCGGGTGTGTTCTCCAATTGTTGTGATGCTGTTGAGTCAGTGAGGCCCCCACAGGCCTTTCCTCCTTTACCAGTACAAAGCCGCCGGTTCGCTCCTAATTAAAACCCCGGAGAGGTGTGTGTGTGTGTTTGTGAGTGTGACTGCATCCCTATGGAATAAGCTGCAGGTCTCAAAGGGCGAGAATATAGACAAGAAGCAACCATACCCACATTGGCTTTAATATGTAAGTCTTGGTGCACTATTTCACACTAAATGTGTAATTAATTTGGTCAACAGGTATTCCTTCAGCAAAATGTGTGCTGCCATTGTGTCTCATTGCGCTTATAGGGGACATAATCTAAATGATAATGTCAACTTGAAAATGTAATTCGGCAATAGAATTATAATTTTCCACATGTATGTGTTATTTGAGTAAAAATGAAATAGAATGCAATAATACAATTTTCCTTTTCACATCCTTGTATGTTGCTTTCGATCACTACATTAATATGAAAATTGAGAAGCTGTTTGACATTTAATTTCCAAAGCGGCCACCCCGCTGTACAGTGGATATTATTCAAATGCCATAGGCAAAGCAGTCGCCCACGGCCTTTTCCGTGTCATTTACATGTCGCCTCGGTCTTTCGGAGACAACGCGATAATTAACAAAATGCGATCTGTCAGCGCGCTCATCAAGGCGGGCCTTCAGCTGGGGCGTCACCCGCCGGAGCATCTGCCGCTTTGCGCATGTGCGCTGTAGTCCGTTTGCGGCCGGGCCTCGCTGGCAGAACCTCACAGATTACCGTTACTGTACGAAAACACACAACTTTTATAACTTCCTTCACTGATTGTGGTGATAAGACCTCACTGTCAGATCGAGTCTGAACGGTTCCATCAGCATCACAGAGATCATATTGTAGTTTCCCTCTGATGTCCTGCGGCCGCTCCGCCTCAGCTCACGGTGATTGACTGACAGCTTCGCGTGTTGCCAAAGCAACCGCTAACTGCCGCTTAGCTAGTTAGCGGTCCTGTTAGCTGCCTGTGGCCGGACAGGGAGCGCAGAGCACCGGCGCAGTGGTGGCGTTTACACCGAGGTGATTTGCAGCGGCTCCGACATTTCTGCAAGAGCTAGCGAGGGTGGCGCCCACTCTGGCTCACGCAATACACGACCATTATAAACTCTGAAAAAGAGCATAAAACTTAAACTGTGATCGGCTACTTTAAGAACTGTAAAAGATATCAAAAAGCTGAATACAAGTTTAATAGCTGAAGGTCTTGTGACCAGTTTAAAGTGTTAAAAAAAACTGTGTGGCATAACACAAACCACGCTATGAATCAGAAATTGTCACAAATAGAATGACTATTTGTGAAAATTCAAAACAAAGGGAGATTTCACTAGTTTTTTTGTGTTTTTTTTTCACGTCTAGGCCACATTTATCCAGCCCCAGATCAAAATCCTTAAACTTCTAACGGTCTGTGTTGGCTTGAACCCTGGACCCCGGAGATATCGAGGCTGTAAAGGTTGTGATGTGCTGATTTGATGTGTCCTGTCACCTCTGAATTTATTTGATATTTTTTTCTGTTGGCAGGCACATCCAGAGTGTCACCTGCTGGCAGGGTTTGTGTAACCTGAAGACAATAACACACCAGGTCCCAGGACCGTCTCCCTTGACAGATGACCTATTTCTAGGAACCACACAGCTTGGTTTACACTACCTTGAGCCAATGAGACGTATTCAGACATTCAGTGCAATGGTTCTCCTTGTCACTTTATTTCTGATCTTCTTCTACTCGACCCTACACCTGGAGAAGACCTACAGTCGCAGGGCTGGACGAGAGGACCTCCTGAAGCATGCCAGCCTCCAGGTCCACGACCCTGATGTGAAAACACAATCCTCCAAGCAGGACAGCTTGACCACGCCTCACCCTGATGTCCACACGGTGTCCGTTTCTGATGGTTTTAGACAGACCATCCCTCAAAATACAGCGTACTGGAACCGTCTGCTGTACTCTGCCCTCAGGAATCTGGACACGGGAGTAAATCCTTTCAGACAGGACGCCAATTGGTCTCGCTGCTGGGAGACAAATCAAGAGCTTCTGCAAACCAATGTGCACGACCTCACCTCCTACCCGGTCTTGTTCCGCAACTTTGTGCAGGGCATGAACTGCAGGTCCACTCCATTCCTGATCAATCAGCCCAACAAGTGCGTCTCCTCTGAAGGGGGGGGGGGCTACCAGACCTTCCTGCTTTATGCCATCAAGTCAGCTCCTGGAAACTTCGAGAGGAGACAGGCGGTGCGGGAGACCTGGGGGCGAGAGGGGGTGCAGCCGAGTGGACCGAGCGTGCGCACAGTGTTTCTCCTGGGTAGCTCCCCGCTGGATGACCCTGACCTCAGCCCACTGCTGTCATTTGAAGCAAGACACTTTGGGGACCTAATGCAGTGGGACTTCCATGAGTCCCTCTTGAACCTGACGCTCAAAATGAACGTGTTCCTCCAGTGGTCACTGGAAAACTGTCCTCGTGTCTCCTTTGTCTTTAGTGGGGATGATGATGTATTTGTCAACACGCCAGCATTACTCCACTACCTGCAGTCTCTGGAGCCTTCAAAGGCCTCTGCGTTGTATGTTGGACATGTTATAAGCACAGCAACTCCTCTCAGGGACCCTAACAGCAAATACTACATTCCTCTGAGCTTTTATGACGGCCCATACCCTGCTTATGCTGGTGGAGGTGGTTTCCTTATCTCTGGAGCGTTGCTGCAACCCCTATATTCAGTTTCACTTGTCATTCCTTTCTTCCCCATCGATGACGTCTACACCGGGATGTGCTTTAAGGCTCTGGGAGTTGCTCCTGAGGCACACCCAGGCTTTCAGACCTTTGACATCAAGGAGCAAGATCGCGAGAATCTGTGCGTACATAAAGATCTTATTCTGATTCACCGGCGGTCCCCACAGGAGATGAAGAAGCTGTGGAGGGGCATTCACAGCCCCTTCTTGACTTGTTGAACAGGACCGGTGAGCAGAGGATGCAACAATCAAAGCAGAGCAAATACTGACCTCAGCGGCACATGCCTTCCAGCACCGTCCCATTTCAAGATGACGCAGCAAATGGAATTGTAATCTTGCACGGAATCAAACTTGTAGCATGAGTACAATTAGGAAGTAAACCAGCTTTTTAAGCTTGAACAGGAAAGGAGGCATTTTTAGTGGGCCGTTTGTGCGTCGCATGGCAACATTTCATCGCAAAGTCAAATTGAGCACTTTACATGTCATTAACTGAATTCCCGATTAAATTTAAAAGAATTCAACCAAGACAGTTGAAAGTTCCATAAGTTTATTTTCCACAAAACACCAAACGTAACATGAGCTAGAAGGGTGTACAGTTCTGGGATTTAAAATCAGTGTGTAACAGCATTACAGCATACAGACCCATCTAAAATTTGGGTGTGTGTGCACTAAAAACCATTATAAATAGGAAAGTTCTTTAACACAAGTTAAATCAGTCACCTCAATGATACACAAGGAAACCTGTTGAATACCATAGTCACTTTAGAGGACAGTTACAAAAAGAGGGAACATACACAACTTCCACCATTTATTGCTTGATTTGTGTTACTTTAGTATGCAAAATAGATTCAAACTGCACCAGCTGGTTTTTGCTGCACTTTAAAAACAAAACAAAAAAACACTGGTGACCTTGGAATTACTGTTAAACCAAAGTGATTTAGCTCGTGTAGAGGAGCTTTACTACTGACAGCAAATCTATTAACTTAAGGCACCAAACCCAGAGGCAATGAAGTACACTACTTGTGAAAGCACAATCCGCTCCTCTCCCTCTGTTGTGCAGAAAGAAATGTCATATCAAAACTACATTTGCATGAACACAATAAAAACGTGTGCAACAGTTTATCCCAGTCTCAATCCTCACCAATCCTCCATGCGGCAGTTATTTAACATACTGGTCAAGTGGGTAGTGCTCTTTGTACTGCTGCACGTGTCTCCACAGGGATTCCCTCTGCTTGTTCAGATGGGGCGTCATCTCCTGGTACACATCGGTGAACAGTAGCTCGGGATTGGGCTTCAGGCGCTTCTCGGCCTTCTCGAACGCCTCCATCACCACCTTGCGGGATTGCTTCCGCCAGCTCCTCTCGTCTTCCTCGCTCCACCAGTCGCGGGCCGTCATGTAGTGCCTCAGCCTGGAGATGGGATGGTCCTGCTTGTCCCAGTAGTTAACCTCGTCCACCGAACGGTAAGCCGAGCTGTCGTCGCTGGTGCTGTGGTGGCCAATTCTGAAGAATGAAAAGAATTGTTTTTCTTCAATGGGCTTTGCGTACTACTTTTTGAAAGGGTGAATAACTTTTCTACAACTTTTCATGTTAGTCGGCAAAAATGTCTTGTTAGAATTGCAACCCATTTAAATCCTGTCCCCTCTTCCACTCCTTCATTTCAGAAACATCAACTCCTTATGTTCTAAAATATTAATGCTTCCTAAATATTTAATTTTAAAAGACAAGAAACTATTTAGAAGGAACTCTAATCGTCCCATGTATTATTTAGAGTAATAATTCACAGACCCGCTCTTACTTAAAACTATCTATCATCTAATCCCAAACATCTCGATGGCCGAGGTCACTTTTGATTAACGTGTACAGGTCCTAACTTCTAGGACTCCAATGTTCTCATTTGGTTAAAATCACATGTTTGATCTGGTCCTACAGGACATGTTTTAACCTATGTTTTATCTTTTTCTTCATAGATCTTTAACATTGTGAATATAGTTTCTCTCCCTGCAATTTCCTTTCCATTGTTATTTTTATATTTTGACCTTAACTTGTGCATCACTAGAGGCTCGACTGACGATTCAGCGCAGCAAGCTACTGCTGTAATGACCAGACAAAAAAAACAACCCCAAAACCTGTATCACGACCACTTCAGATACACATTTTGTTCTTCTTGTCCAGGTATTTACTTCCTGGTTATTGGTTTATTTCTCCATTAATGTTCCTCATTATTGAACTTCTGGTATTCTGTTGGTGTGCTTGTTTTACTGGTTCTTTTCTGGCCCTGTGGGGTTGGGTGCGACACTGATGTAAGGAGTTAAATGCATTTGTTCTGTCGTCTCTTTTTGGTTTGAAAAATAAAAGGCTTAGTTAAAAAGAGTAACATTTTGACTTGCTTAGGATTCCTCTAATCACCTTATCGTTTTGTTTGAGTTGCCGGTGAGTACACAAAGTTCTCTTTTAATGTCCACGACTTTCCCTACATCAATGCCAGTTCACATACGTAATCCGGACAGCAACTGCAGATGCGAGACGGTTGTGGCTGTCTTGTTCGTGTGGCAGTTGTACCCACAACCAATGAACGCTGCACCTAAAAACCCAAGCCACCTTCTCTAGCTGTACTATCGTTAACTGCAGTAGTGGCCAAATAGCGATCGTCCCATTCCCCCATGTTTACTGGCACACGCTGTGGCTTGTAGATGATGGCATACGTTTCGGACAGTGTTTAAACGGCGAACTCATTTATAACGGTCATTAGACCTCTAGGCTGCAGTTACAGTTGGTGAAAATTTAGACGACCCTCTTAAATCACCAGCTGCTGGTTCCACCTTAAAAATTAAGATCATCACGGAATATTTGTTAATCATGGTACAGTGGTACAGTCAAAACATACGCTGATAATTAAATGATGGCCGTTGTGTTTACTGACAAGATCTCTGCTTTATAAAGGATAAAGCCAACTTCAGTTCACATTTTTGTAACATTGTACTTTTTTTTTTTTTTAAATATGAATTCTGCATTGACATTACACTAGAGGGTTTGTCCGTTTGACCCAATAATGTTGCAAAAAATAAAAAAAAAAAGGGACACTTTTCTAATAACCACAGTAGTAACCGAAACCTCATAAGTCTAAATGTTCCGTCATGTGTCCTCAGTCTGAAAATGCAGAATGGTCACAAATCGCTCAACATCAACTGACCTGTAGGTCATTGCCTCAATGAGGAACGGCTGGTTCTCAGCCACGGCCCTGCGCCGCGCCTCCTTCGTAACATTGTACACAGCAAACACATCGTTGCCATCGACGCGGATGGACATCATGCCATAACCCGGACCGCGGGCAGCTGTTCAGAGAAAGAACGAAACGAGTGTTCGTAGGAGCTGCTGAGGATTTCAAATCAGATACGGCAGATAACCAAGGCTTCCTACCAATGCCGTCTCCCCTGTACTGCTCGTTGGTGGGGGTAGAGATGGCGTAGCCGTTGTTACGACAGAAGAATATCAGTGGGCACTCGAGGGTGGCAGAGAAGTTGAAGCCGGCGTGTGCGTCCCCTTCGCTGGCTGCTCCCTCTCCGAAATAACAGATTACAGCACGGTTCATGTTTTCTCTCTTGACAGCATATGCAGCTCCAGCCGCTGAAACACACACACACACGCATTAGGCATGAATATACATTTACAGGTGCTTACATACTGGAGAGGTTAACACACAGGTGGAGATGGGCGGATGATTCCAAAAGCTCGTTTCACTCCTGGGAAGCGCACAGCTTCAATAGACCCTGTGTTGAAACAGTTTTTAAAGTTGCGCAGTGACTTTAAAAAAGGCAGTGAAGAGAGAATAATTGAGAAATATCGCGATGTACACTAGAGAGACATAACATTTCCACCTGATAATACCAAATGTATAATAATGTAATAAAATTATAAGCTAATTTAATTAACCACATCACATTGAGACTCATGCAATGTAAATTACCATGAAGTTAAAATGAATGAGCCTAAATTAGACCAAAAAGGTGCATTAATATTTCTGTCTCTTTGGACAATATATTTATCGATCCTTTATCAAAACATTGCATAATTAACATCTACAATTAATGCAGCACTTCTGAACAAAAGTATTACAGATTTAATGATAACACGCAGGCTTCTTGGACTTTTATTGCACACATATGAGACCTAAACTATCAAAACCAGGGGTGTTGTGGTCCTTCAGTGCCAGGCTTGAAGTGCTGCTGTATGTTTTACAAGCCACTAGATGTCACCGTTCTGGCGGTGTTTGAAGCCCCAAAGCTTCATCGGCCCATCGCTACACACAGGTGTACAGCTCACCCTGAGGTATCTGAGTGGCCAGAGGCGAGGAGATGGTGACGAAGTTCAGATCTCTGGAGCCATAGTGGACCGGCATCTGCCGGCCCTTGCCGAGGTCGTCGGCGTTGGCGTAGCATTGAGCCATGAACAAATCCAGAGGGAAACCACGGTACATCAGCACTCCTGCAGGGCCGCATAAGAATTACAACACCGTTACTCACAAAACAAGAAAACCTGGTGCGATTGATGGTCATTATACTCAACAGGCATGCAGGAGGTATATGAGGGGTGATCCAAAAGGCTGGAGGATAGGCATTAGTGAGCAGTGTTGGGCAAGTTACTTCCAAAATGTAATACATCAAAGTTGAATTACTCTCAAATGACGGTAACAGACTGTCTCTGTATTGTAATGCTTTACACTACTTTTGCGTTACTTTCACCAAAATAACCAAGGATGTATGACTTGGCATTCTAAAATGCTAAAATTGAGTTTATTGCAGCGCATTCATCCAGCGGAGGGCAATGTGAGAAGTCTAGCTAATGTAGAATCAGTCTCTGCAGTCACCATCTCAACCATCGAATTCCAGCAACAGGAAATAACTTTACACTTTTACTCTGACGTTTTTCCCTCTCCAGTGCCGAAATGTTGCTGAATTGTGTTGGTGAATTCTTAAAAAAACAAAAAAACAACTACCACTTAATTTCGGGTTAAACTTGCTTGTAACGCGCGTTACTGAGATTGTAATGGCATAATATTACCAAAAATCTATTAGTAACATTACTGCGTTACAGAAAAATGCAATTCATTACTGTAATTGCGTTACTTTTGTATCGCGTAACTCCCAACACTGTTAGTGAGGAGGTTATTTATGGACAGTGAAAAAGCAGTTAGGTAGGCATATGGATGGGGAGACAGCATTTAGGTGGCAGAAGGGCGTACAAGGGGTTTGGAGGGTTAAGATTGTTAGCTCTACTGGCTATATTTTACTTCCCATGGGCCTATTTTCTCTCAGAAACGATAAAACAAGGAACACAAGTAGTGCTGTGTGGTTAATTAATGGCGACACAAGGATTTCTGAATGGTTGAGTATTTGAAACTAGTCCTAAAACCTGTTTTCTACTGAAAGTATCACATAACACAGTACACTGGTGGTATAATGGATTATTATAGAGTCAAATGACATTTGATCTACAAATAAAGACTGACTTGCTGATTTTTCTTAATGACGATGCAGTTTGACATTGGTGTGTTGCAAACAAGTCATGCGATGTATCATATCTCATATCATCAAGCACAAGATTATTGTGCACCAAACTAAAAGTGCCTAACAGGCTTTTAACAGAATATATCACTACTGACACTTGTGTTTCATCATGCTATCTGACGAAACAAAAAACAAAACAAAAAAAGAGTTAAGCCAATTATCATACTACTATCATGACAACTACTGCAAAAACGAGATGTAAAAATAAAAATTTAAAGTAATATAAAAACTTAAAAAGTAACCCTAAGTCTAAACAGGGAACTGTATCAGGAAAAACAAACTAAAACTACACACTGTACCAGCTTCTCTGTATTGACCGAAGACCAGGTCGTTCGGGTCGAGAGCAGCAGCACTACCGATATGTGTCCCCTCCTCGCCATAGTTGGTCATGTAGAAGGAGATCCGACCCTGTGACGGAAACAAGCGAACACTCCTTTACAACACTCTTCAGCTCTTCCATGGTTAAACCAGGAAATGCAAGAGAGAGAGAAAAAAAAAAAGAAAAAACTGCGTACCTGTCTCTGAGACTCATAAAGAATGCGGTCCATTGTGTTCAGCAGAGTCATCTTCTGGTAAAAGTTCAAAACCGTCTCTTTGGAGAGCTGAGCAGGAAGGAAACACACCGAAACACCCAACAAATCAACGTTGGCTCATCAACAGTGTGTCAGGGGTGGCGGTCACAGTGCCACCTTTAAAGCCCAGGGGTGTAGGCAGGCTGACTGTACCTGAGGGTCTTGAGAGGGGTTGATGATATTGCCCTGCCTGTCCATCACCCGGTACACTGGGATCCCAGAGATGACATTGGGCTGGATGAACTCAAGCTGATCCACAAACTCGGCTGACGCTCCAGGGAACTGTGGCTTTTCCAGTGAGGAGTCAAAGGGCTGCTGCCGCTGCACGGCCTGAGAGATCCAATACAAGCATTATTTACTAAGAACTGTGGCAACGGCCCTCTTTAATGGGGGGGGGGGGGGCTCACCTTTCTCTTAATAAAAGAAAGGGTGGCTGTGGCTCTGTGGCAGAACGGTCGCCTGCCATTCGGAAGGTCAGCGGCTCAATCCCCCAGCCATGCATCGAAGTATCCTTGAGCAAGCTACTGAACCCCAAAATGCTCCTGAAGCTGCGCCTTCGGTTTGTGAATGTTCTCATATGTGCTTTGGATAAAAGCTTCTGCTAAACGACTAAATGTATTAATGACAAACCCTACAGCTGCTGTTAAGACTGAATGGAAAACTGAGTTGTTGCATGACGTCATGTTACAAGAATGTTTTACTGGAATATGGCCACATTTCCTGTTTTAAAAGCTTGCAGCAACATTGTGGTAAATCACAGAATGGGTGTTCTATGATTTAACATGTTTAAGCATTTAACGGGATGGTGGGATGTTGTCCTAATTCCATACTAATACCATGTTTTCAAGTATATACAGCACCATGTCTTTATTATTATAATACTGACATGCCATTTTGGCAGTTGGACTATACAAAATGTATGTATTGTTCTGTACTAACAGGAAATTAGTCAAGGTGTGGTCTAGTGATTGTCAGTAACGACTTCAGAAACATGCTGCCACCTTTGAAAAAAACCTCACGCCCCTTTGTTGGACCAATGGGAATGCAGCTAGCTGAGACGTTAGCCGGCTAAGTTAGCCACCTGAGGTTCAGTCCCAACAACAAACACGAGGTGCAGAAGTGCCACTCAAGCTGTCGAGTCAAGCTTTGAACAACAATGCTCACTAACATGCGGCGCCTTCAGCTTGACTCCATAAGGCAGCGTTTGAGACCCGGTACATAGCCAAGGGTGCGATAGTTTCGACAAGGCTGTCAGCTAGGCTAACGTTACCTGGCTCACAACCCATCGCGATAACTGAAGAAACGCGTCCTTGTGAACCTTTTGACGGATCCCCAACTTCGACCACGTTATGTCCGAACCCAAAGATAACGGTTTCCATCTATATACGAGACATACATACATAATCATCTCGTGGCTGATAACGTCACCTCGCCAGTTTTGATTTTGTGCCTAAATCACCGTCCGCCAGGCCAGACTCAGACCACTCACCCCACCAACCCTGCGGGATCCATAAAGCGACCATTTCACGTTTAACATGATCCAACTTGGCCGGCGGAGCAACACAGCAGTGCCGCGCACTTGAACTCACGCTGACTGTGAAGGCTCTGCGTTGAAGCAGCCTCGACGCCTTCAGACCTGCCGCCTGCCGAGCGGCATGGAAACACACGCCATACATTTGGCTCATGGTCTTCACTGCCGCCATGAGTCCCCAGTGGTCAGATGGCTGGCTGGTCCGGAAGGTTAACCTCTACAGCAAACGCGTTACAGCAAGCCCGGCTAACAACAAGCGTTTGCCTCGGCCTGTCGCCCTCTCCAGATGGGATCACAGTTTATGGATGGACGCCATACGGCAGCATCTACATCCGGCCAAACCTTCAAATTAAAAGCACCAAGGTTCCCTATATCCATTATAACCTCTTGTTTTATATTTTTAAATCATACATGATCTCATGATCATGCATAATCTCTGGTTTTGAATTGCTTTATAAATATTAAGTTGCATTTTATCATTAATTAATGATTTTCTACAACATATTTGCTCGGCATTGTGGGTCATGTTTTTTCCAGTATAAAGGCATTGTAAATATAACAGTGTGTATATATATATATGGCTAAAGGGGCTTATGTGCAGAACACAATGCAACACTTTGGCTTTACATTCTTTACGCTTACATTGAAGGCAAAGCAGATCACTTCCGGTGTAATCAATGAATCATTTGGTACCTGAAGCCGTCAAACGGGTTTTCTATCAGATTGCATCTGATAACTTTTTCCGCATTGCTTTGTCTCTTACAAAGACACAATTCAACCAGTGCCCTTGTTCACATTGTAAAAGCTGATCGTGGATATACAATATTCCTTCAACAACATTTCTCTACAGTTCCTCCTGTTGGCCTCAGTAGCTTGGGCTGTTTTCTTAATTCAGTCAGTCAGTCAGTCAGTCATTTTCTACCGCTTGTTCCCGTTAGGGGTCGCAGGTGACTGGAGCCTATCCCAGTGACTTTGGGCCTTAGGCGGGGTACACCCTGGACAGTGGCCAACTCGTTGCAGGACTGACACATAGACAGACAACCATTCACTCTCACATTCTGTTTTCTTAATTGTGTGACAGATTAAAAGTTGTCACTTTTCTCATAGAGCTGCTCTAATTATTGCCCATACCTTCACCTGTCGCCTCCCTGTATGTATGGACTGAAATATTCACTGTGTGCCAAGTTTGGCTGAAGCAGATTGAGGGTCTGACCTGTGCCAATCATGCACTCACATTTTTTGTTAAGATCTTTACTTACTTTTAAACTTTCCTTACAGGGAGAGGTGATTACATTGCCACTAGCAATACTCTTTAGGATGTACAAATGTGGTCATGTTTGTATTTGGTTTCTTGTCAGACTGTTAGAAGGATTGAGCTGTTAGAGCTGAGCAGAGCTTCATTTTTGCATTCTGTGTTTCAGCTGGTGCTGGATTTGGTTGTTGGAAGTCCTGTGTATGAAGCCCAATCATGACAGCTTGGGAAACTCGCATTGGGGTTGGTTCCCATAAGAAATGGACTGATTCCAGCACCAACACTACCACTACCTGGGAAGAAAGGCGCCAAACCAGAGTTGGAAATGAGTGCTAGAATGTCCTATTCAAATAGATGTTAACTTGACTCATAAATAAGATTTACTGAAGTAAAAGCTACTGAGTGACTACTGCGGGTATGAACAACCCTTAACTGGTTACTTATTAACGTCAAAATGCGGTTCAAAGAGTGCAAACTCAAATGATAACTCCTGGTGTAGCAGCAGCACTGTACCCAACTCTGCTACTCATGCCAGGAATAGTGATTTTACCAAGTACATTTAAGTTACACAAAAAGCCAGACTCATGCACTTAAGGAACCTTTTTGTATGGTATATATTTTTTTATATAAAAATGTTTAATTTTAGCTTCTATGACCTTCTTCTTTTCCTTTCGGCTGTTCCCATTCAGGGGTCACCAAAGTGAATCATGCGCCTCCATCTAACCCTGTCCTCTGCATCCTCTTCACTCACACCAATTAACTTCATGTCCTCTCTCACTAAATCCATAAATCTCCTCTTTGGTCTTCCTCTAGACCTCCTGCCTGGCAGCTCCAACCTCAGCATCCTTCTACCAATATATTCACAGTCTCTCCTCTGAACATGTCCAAACCACCTCAATCTGGCCTCTCTGGCTTTATCTCCGAAACATCTAACATGAGCTGTCCCTCTGATGTACTCGTTCCTGATCCTGTCCATCCTCGTCACTCCCAAAGAGAACCTCAACATCTTTAAGTACTTAAAGTCCTGCAACTTCTTCACCTCTGCTGCCTGTAACCTCACCGTTCCACCTGGGTCCCTCTCATTGACACACATGTATTCTGTCTTACTGAGGCTAAGCTTCATTCCTCTGTTTTCCAGAGCAGACCTCCATCTCTCTAGATTCTCCTCCACCTGCTCCCTGCTCTCACTACAAATAACAATGTCATCCGCAAACATCATAGTCCATGAAGATTCCTGTCTAACCTCATCCGTCAGCCTGTCCATCACCAGAGCAAACAAGAAGGGGCTCAGAGCCGATCCTTGATGCAGACCCACCTCCACCTTGGACTCCTCTGTCGCACCTACAGCACACCTCACCACGGTCTTACAGCTCTCATACATGTCCTGCACCACTCTAACATACTTCTCTGCCACTCCAGACTTCCTCATGCAATACCACAGCTCCTCTCTCGGCACCCTGTCATACGCTTTCTCTATATCTACAAAGACACAATGCAACTCCCTGTGACCTTCTCTGTACTTCTCCATCAGCATCCTCAAAGCAAACACTGCATCTGTTGTGCTCTTTCTAGGCATGAAACCATATTGCTGCTCACAAATGCTCACCTCTGCCCTTAGCCTAGCTTCCACTACTCTTTCCCACAACTTCATTGTATGGCTCATCAGCTTTATTCCTCTGTAGTTGCCACAGCTCTGCACATCTCCCTTGTTCTTGAAAATTGGCACCAGTACACTTCTCCTCCATTCCTCGGGCATCCTCTCACTCTCCAAGATCTTGTTAAACAAACTAGTCAGAAACTCAACTGCCACCTCTCCTAGACACTTCCATACCTCCACAGGTATGTCATCAGGACCAACTGCCTTTCCACTCTTCATCCTCTTCAACGTCCTCCTCACTTCACTCTTGCTAATCTTTGCTACTTCCTGCTCCACACCAGTCACCTCTTCTACTCTTCGTTCCCTTTCATTTTCCTCATTCATCAACTCTTCAAAGTATTCCTTCCATCTTCCCATCACACTCCTGGCACCTGTCAATGCATTTCCATCCTTATCTTTAATCACCCTAACCTGCTGCACATCCTTCCCATCTCTATCTCTTTGTCTGGCCAACCTGTACAAATCCACCTCTCCCACTTTAGTGTCCAACCTAGCATACAAGTCCTCATATGCTCTTTGTTTGGCCTTTGCCACCTCTACCTTCACCTTACGCTGCATCTCCCTGTACTCCTGTCTACTCTCTTCAGTCCTCTCAGTGTGCTAACCTCTTTCTCTGTATACACTCCTGAACTTCCTCGTTCCACCACCAAGTTTCCTTGTCCACTTTCCCCTTTCCAGATGACACACCGAGTACCCTCCTACCTGTCTCCCTGATCACATTAGCTGTAGTGGTCCAGTCATCTGGGAGCACTTCCTGACCACCCAGAGTCTGTCTCAGCTCCTCCCTGAAAACTACACGACATTCTTCCTTTTTCAACTTCCACCACTTCGTCCTCTGCTCTGCCTAAGTTGTCCTCTTCATCTTCCTCACCACCAGAGTCATGAGAATCCCTCGGCTCGGTCGTTCAGAAGCATGGCTTCCCCTATCACTGCTATGCAGATGATACGCAGCTCCACTTGTCGTTTCCACCTGACGAGTCAACTGTCTCGCACTTAGGACGAAAGACCATCACCTGCAGCTGAACCTGGACAAAACGGAACTGCTTGTGATCCCGGGCCAACCCAAAGATTCACCACGGCCTCTCCATTCAACTAGGCTCATCGGCCGTTACTCCGTCCAGCACGGCCAGAAACTTGGGGGTGGTAATTGATGATCAGCTAAACTTCAAAAGCCATGTCACCAGCACCACCCGGTCCTGTAGATTCATCCTCTACAACATCAGGAAAATCGAGCTGGTCCAGTACCTCCTGTACGGGGGTTTACCGGGATCTGACACACTAAATGTATGTACTTCTTTTCACATAGTGTTATTGTCCTCCGCATTAATAATTTTAAGAATCTGCTGTTTTTGTTTTATGTTGTTTAAGGGCAACTTCCTGGTAAAAGCCTGCTTAATGTGTGCATCTGGAGCACACTGTTAGTTTTGTTTAAAATCATTGGTGTGGATTTATTTATACATTTTTTACCCAGGTATTGGAAGTGGGGATGTTTATTTTGTGCACAGATGGTGTACAATTGTTCACAGTTAAAAAACATTTGGACATACATTGATATTTGTTTTACAATAAACAGCTTGACCATAAAACTGGAACTGCTATGTGTGTGTTTTTATTCTGACTGAATTGAAATAGGTTACTAATACTGAAAACAAATTAAGGTAACAATTTGCATGACTATTTGCATTTCTGAGTAGAATGGAAGTAAAATAAGTTAGAATATCTTCAATTAAGCAATTTCAGCGCTTAATATCACCAAAACCTTTTCATTAAAATTAAGTTGGTTTAATTAAGCTTTTAGAGGAAAAGGAAAATCATGTTGGCTGTACTGAAGTAATTGACTTTGTCTAACTATACAAGTCTCATGGGATTTACTCAATGGCGGCTGAGTTGGAAATGCTTAAAAAGATCCATGCAAATTGTTACCTTAATCTTTTCAAGTTGAGCCAGTGTATTATTTTTCAGAGTGTATATTCAGCCTTTTGAAACTTGTCTGAATTAATTATGTTAATTTTAATAACATAAAATGGCTGAATAAAACCTTTGGATAAAACCTTTACACAACACAGCTCCTCTGCATCTTATCAAACCCTTTGGGAGTTTCTCTGGATATAAAATAAATAGATAAGAGATAAATAGATTTATTTTTATTTGACTTGATTTATTTAAATTTTTTTCACTACTGTATTTATTTGATTTCAGTAATGTTTTGTCAATTGCATTATTAATTTATTTTAATATTGTCAAGTTGTTCATCTTTTTGATTGATTGATTGATTGATTGATTGATTGATTGATTGATTGATTGATTGATTGATTGATTGAAAATCAAAAAGTGTTGAAAACAACTAGCACAGCTGTACCATGAAGGGACTAGAAAGTAATTTCACTGTACACGCTTGTGTTGCAAAATGATAAATAAATGACCTCGTACCTTGATTTATATTTCACTTTTTAAAAACAGTCACTAAGTGCTGCACATAAAGCAGAGCAAAGCAGTGAAAGACAAATATGAATGGAAAAACAATGGAAAAGTAAATAAATAAATAAAGACCAAAATAGAACAAAGATATAATCCAAAATCTGATTTACCACATGATAACAGTACATTTCAGGCCAAAGCTGATTCTTTTACGAAACTAATCAAGGGAAGTAGTAAATGAATTTGGGAAAATATAAATAAAATGGCAAAGAAGGAGGGTAAATCAGTTCAAAATGAGGTAATAAAGGAACAATCAAAAGTGATGGAAGACAAAGAACAAATAGCTACAAAATGCATTCTTTGTGGATTCAGTACAGTGAAGAACTTTGGGGTAATATCAAGAGTTCTTGAACCTGCAATAAAATTAATTCCCTGTTTTCGCAATTGAAAATGACACAGAAGCTACAGTAACGAAAGCACTTGATTGCCTAAAAGGGTCAAAGTCTTAAGCATGTCTTTGACATTAATACAATATATTTTTTAAATATATTGCTAAACACAGCTTTTTTTTAAGCGTGTGGTCAGGCATACCCACAGCTTCTGAAACATTCTGATGCCTGGAAGACATTGAGAAAGCACTGGAACCAAAATTCCCTGTTGAGTTGTTTGTCCAGATGGCAAACACAGTGTGTTACAGAGGCACCAGTTACTCCACTGCAATGATCAAGGCACATGGTTCAACAGGCGATCTGCCAGATTTTGTGGAGTTGATTCAGATAGTTGTTGTAAATGAGAAGGTTGGCTTCATCGTGAAATGTTTAAATGCATGGCATAATGAACATTTTAGAAGTTATGCGCTTGAAAACACAAGAAGTGTCAAAGTGATTGAGCCAAGTGAGTTGTCTGACATTTTCCCAATGGCAGCATTTAACTGTTGCAGGGAAGCATGTGGTGACCCCGAAGCGCTACATTTATGGGGCTGATATACGCACTCAACCTCAGCTACCCAAAAGAACTGAAAAAAAGATATTCCTTGAGGCGGATGGTCTGAAAGATGGTCAGTGTTTTTGAGGCAGTTTTACATTGGTGTTAGTTTACCTTTACACTCATTTTGGATGCTGAAGTTTGTGATGTTGAACTCTATTGTGTGCGACTGAGGTGTTAATATATACAGCGTCAAAATGACAATGAAGTTGAGTCAGCAACCCTAAAACATCTCAACAAAAACTGAACATGATTAACCCTCATGAAGGTAGGATTTATTACAAGACTGTTACAAAATTGCATTAGTTTCAGCTCGGTGGATCCAATAAACTGACAATTGAAGGCATGTTGATCAAATCTATTTGTTGTTTTCTGTGCTCTTCTTTGGAAGATATGTATCAGTGTGATATGGATGATATGATACGTATTTACAAAGTAACTTGGAAAACATGCTTTTGTGTTCCTTGGGGAGAATACATGTAGCCATTTGATGTGGGGGTTTTTTTCCCCCCCAATACCAGCAACACTTGTCAAATGTGGTGAGATCATTGTTCCCCCGCTTTGCGTAAACTAGGAGTGCTCAAGAGTCAGTTACTTTTAAAATCCTGATGTGAATTATACATCACAAGAAATTATGTTCAAATTGTGGGCCGCACTATTACTAGCTGTGAATATGACCAACATTACTCATGAAGGAAGGTTGGTAAGAATATTTTGGTAACAAAATGGATGTATTTACCAGAACGGAGATGATTAAATGTGATTGAGATTGAAGCAGTGAGAGCCTAGGTGGGAGAAGTGGGTCAGAGGTGAATGTCGGGCAGTTTGATAGTTTCTCCGTATCGCCAAATAAGCTAACAAGCGAAGCAGTGTGTGCCTACAGTGGCAAGTGAGTCTCTCCATAGGGTGCAAGTGATATCGAAATATCCGTTGTAATATGGAGAAGTGGTGAGGCAAAGTAGTGGAGAGAGTTGAAA
This sequence comes from Coreoperca whiteheadi, assembly GCA_011952105.1. Lineage (NCBI taxonomy): Eukaryota > Metazoa > Chordata > Actinopteri > Centrarchiformes > Sinipercidae > Coreoperca > Coreoperca whiteheadi. The sequence goes on along the minus strand of CM022478.1, from coordinate 5,412,392 downwards.
TCATGGGTTGTGATCAAAATTATAGTATTAAGAACGTGGTCTAGCCCTGCTCTGTATAATTAACTTGAATTGTATGACCAATATTAATCATAAGGAAATGTAAGGGAGAATGTTTTAATAACAAAATTAATGAAGTTATTAGGAGTTATTATGCGTGTGTCTAGGCAGCTGTCTGGGAAGTCACGAGGACGGACGGGATGGCGACATGGCAGGTGATGTGTTGGACATTATTGTGTAAGAGGGTTTGACAGGTGAAAGGGAGTTTTTGACTGTGTCATGCACCAAGTGGCACAAAAGAGAGCGACGGAGAGAAATTCGAGGTTACATCCTGGTGCCTCATCTTCGGGAACACATCATATGAAGGAGAAACGTGAGCTGCCACATCTACGATAAAGATCTTTGAGAACTTTGTCACCAACAGAGGATTTGAGCACGGGAAGGATTAACCATTACCATGACAGAGAACCAAATATTTGGACTGAAGTTCCTTTTTTGCTCACTCAGTGGACGTGGGCGTGAGAAACTGAGGACATTTTTGTGAGCTTTGGACGGAGCTGTGAACTGTTCTTCAGAGACTTGGTCCTCAACAGGAAGAGTGGGATCGCTCTGGCCAAGAGAAACTACTCGCCCCCTCACCCAAACGCAGATAACTATTGAATTTAAACTCAAGCGATTTATTGTTTTTATGATTTATTTTATGATTCATTCGAATGATTTAATTGAAATCTGAAATGTGAATTGAGTTGTTTACCACTGCCCTTGCTAAAGCTTATTGCAATAAATAACCAAATTATAGGTGAAGTATTTGTGTGACGTTGATTATGAGTTCATTGATGGTAGTAAAAAGTTAGGTTGTTGTGTGCATAACATCTTACAGGTTCTTACAGGTTACCCGAGCCAATCAAATTAACAGTCCCTTCGGGTTCGCCCGAACCATTAAAACCCATCCTAGCACCACAACAAGAGCCCAGATTATTTAGCGGAGAGCTGCCGCTAACGTGGTAACTGACGAACAGTCAGTTCGGTCGGTTGCCGCATCAGAGGAAGCAGGGCAGACGCTCTGACGTAGGCAGTTAGAAGCTAGGCGTGTCAATATTCAATTCTTTAGAGTCTAAGGATCGGACCCTTTCCTATCGGAGCAGTCTACACAAGTCCTAGTCCAGGCTCTTGTCCTGTCCAAACTAGACTATTGCCACGCGCTGCTGGCTGGACTCCCTGCTTGCACAACCAAACCTTTGCAGATGACCCAGAACGCGGCGGCAAGAGTGGTCTTCAATGAGCCAAAGAGAGCGCACGTAACCCCTCTCTTCATTAGGTTACACTGGCTCCCTGTTGTCGCCCGCATCAAGTACAAAGCGATGCTCTTGGCCTACAAGACCACCACTGGTCCTGCACCATCATATCTTTGCTTGTTCATACAGACCTGCGCTCCTGCCAGGTCCCTGCGCTCTGCAAACGAACGACGTCTGGTGGTACCATGGCAAAAAGGAATAAAATCACTCTCTCGCACCTTCTCTGGATCCGTGCCACATTGGTGGATTGATCTGCCTGCTCCTACAAGATCTCTTTTCAAAAAAACCAAACCTTCCTTAAATTTGTATCCTGTGCTGAATTTTAATTAGACTAGTTTTTTGATGCACTTGTGCTTTTTGTTACCTTGTGTTGTCATAATTGCTTCCATTGTCTTCCTCAATATGTAAGTCGCTTTGGATTAAAAGCGTCTGCTAAATGACTAAATGTAAATGTAAAATACAATGACCAAACTGAAGCATTCTGTAACAAGTTCAACTTTAGAGGCTGTTTATTGTATATTTAAACATTCTTACCTTTCATGTGTACCGTCCCGTTGACCCCCCCCCCCCCCCTTTGTTTTTGGAACTTTATCATTTAAGTCAAAAACATGTGAAAAATGATGGTTGACCCAGTGTATTTCAATTAGGAGCGTTCACTGCCCTCTTGTGGTCACGTGAAAGAGCTGCGACATGTTCATTCGTCAGGCCGACGTCAATGCAGCGTGCATAGAGACTATGACGTCCCACATTTTCCAGCGGAAGCAATACAGACATACCGATTAGTGAGACTATTTAGAGGTATCAATAAGGGTACATTTCGTAAATGTGAGGCATTGCGTCCTCGTTCTGATGTCACCAGTAAGGGCCCCCAAAAATGGCAAAACCGATGACGTCATTCGCCCGCGACACACACACACACACACACACACACACACAAACGCGTTTTCCACGGCGACAGCAGCGGCGCGATGGACGTGTGCGGCTCTTCAAGTGTTTCCCTGAGAGAGTTTGGTTGCGAACAGAGTTTACTGTCTCGACCTGACGGTTCGGCGTCCTTCACCCAAGGTAACACGCGGGAACACGGCCCGGAGCCGCACTCGGGCCGTCGCCAGTAACGAGTCCAGGCACGGGTTGAATTGTGGCCGGTCTCCGGTAGTTCAGCGCTTCACGCGACCTTATGTTTCCCCGTTGACTCGCAATTTGGCCTAGCCTCAGCCAGATCCAGTAGCCTGTACGACTCCCCGTTCGTGAGTTGCTGTTGCTCACAACGTATCGGATCTCGTCGGTAAACCATGTTTAAACATGCCGAAATGTCCTGCCGACGCGTTCAAAGAGACAGGGAAGCATGTCGCCTCCCTTCCGTTCGTGGAACATGTGAAAGAGGCTGTAAGGTTGGTAACACGATTAGCGACCATTTGATGCACGCAGACGACCTGGTGACTCTGAGTCCATATAGCGCTGCTCTTCGACAGTTGTTGAGGACTTTGGCGTTAAATACAATGCAAACAAAGAGTAATGTCGTGATTGTCAGGGGAACTCTCATTCCCTGAAATGACTTCTATCCGTCTGGTGTTGCTCTTAACGTCTGTGCTGAGGTTAAATACATAACTGATGACCTGTCTGGTGATAGGGATATTTGCAGACAATGTCGTATGATGTGTGCTCAAGCTCATCAGAATCAGAATCAGAAATACTTTATTAATCCCGCGAGGGGAAACTCTTTGTAACAGCAGCTCACTGTCACGTCAGTGCACACAAGAATGGAAGTACTCAGCAAAAAGCAATAATATAATACACTATAATACAGGTGTATTACAAAGTGGGTATAAGTATACATTTAAATAAGTGTAATGTACAAAGAGGGTTTACCGGTTGAGGTTAATATTACAGTATAAAGTAATAGTGCATATGTTAATCCGTAGTTTCAGCATGTGCTCAGGATCGGCGAAAATTCAACTTTTTAAGGCGTTTTGTACCCCTATGTGTAGCCTACTGCCCATCTGTGGCACCCGTGCAGAAAGAGCAGCATGTGTAATGTGACATATAACGAGGGAATGAGGCTGCTGCTTGAGGTGCCACGATGGAGCAGGGCGAGCCAGATGTTTGTCAGGGTTTGGGGGGCACCTGCTCTGCAGTGCTGCGTATTATCATGCACAGATGTTTGTGTAGCCTCAACCGAGTCCGCAAACACTGTAATTTCGACACTGACGAACCCAAAACCAAGTTCAGTCAGATTTTTCTCCAGTATGTTTTACTTTATATGCAAATGGGTGATCTTTTTTTTTTTTTTTTTATTTTTTTTTTTTTTTTAAACCTGTGTTTTGTTGTGTCTGTGTTGGTTATGCCCTTTTGGACCACGTGTGTCCTGAACAAAGCTTTGAAAAAACACAACAAACCGTAGGCAGCAGCCGCTCCGTCGGTTAAACCGGGTTAAAGCTAACAGCTGGGGACATGTCGTGCCTCCGGGTTCTGCGCGTATTGCTCTTTGGACTTCTCTGTTGTCGGCACTCCGCGGCTTTTCAGTGAACTTGACGCTGTGTTTGGTGAGGTTGGCGGTTTGACGCGGCCAAGCTATGCGGGGACTGCGCGCTTGGTGGTGCCGCAGAAACCCCGTGATGAAATACATCCATGATGAAAGTGGAAAAACAGCCCGGGATGTAACGTGACCGTCTTCCGAACGCCCATTGGTGCAAAAATGCTGCACATCAACTTCAATCAGACCCTTGGCTTTCAATGGCCACTTGTTTTTATAAAGTGAGATTGTGAGTCCCCTGTTGTTTCCTCAGTGTCAGGCCCATGGACTGCGTGGCATGCGTCCCTGTTGCCAGTCTAACGTGGTTAGGGACGACTGTGCTTTGCGTGATGGCCTAGTGAACCGATGTTGTACAATTGGCCACTTTAGTAGTTGCTTTTTCTGTGCACTTTAAAAGTGAGACGTGTCTTTGATCATTTCGCACACGTACAGTGTTAATAAGTGCCAGTTGGCCCCTGTCTCGGTCTGTCCCAAATGATTCGACGTTACTCCTGTTGTTGGGGTTTTCTGTCCCCGCAGACAGCTGAGAGCCCCCCGCAGTCGACTCTCCAGTGCTCACAGCTTCTGTGCTTTTCTCCCTTGTAGAACTTCCTGTTTACTTGTTATTTTCTGTATTCTGCTGTTTTTCAGTTGCGCTCGGGGGGAAAACATAATTTCCCAGCCTGGATCAATAATGCGTTTTCTGTTGAATAATGTCCTCTTTTATTTTCTATTTTTCTTGTGTGAAGGAGACACAAGTGTGTTGGCTGGAGTGTACGGACCAGCTGAGGTCAAAGTCAGCAAGGAAATCTATGACCGGGCAACACTGGAGGTGTTGATACAGCCCAAAGTGGGACTACCAAGTAAGTGATTTTAAAAAAGACGAAAATGATTTCTCATTATGCAGCTTTATTTGATTTGTTTATTGGAAGACTAATGCTGTCCCTGAACGTTGTTCAATGCAGCGTGGGCAGTTTAAATCTTCTTCTATGGGGGATAATTTCTCCTTTTAAGCTTTCTGACACTTACTAGCTTTGTTAAAGAGGTACTTCTGAGTAGAGCTGGGAGATTCATACACGACAATGTGCTATAAAGTCATGCACAAGACATGTAGAACCTCTTCATGATGCAAACATGGAATATTTAATTTTTGAATATTTCACACAGCGTAGGCAGGAAACTGTTGTTACAATGCACTGCTGAAATTAGGAGACGTGTGGTATAGATGACAAAATCTTATGCACTTCAGAAATAAATGTTTCCACAAGCCCCTTTAGGGGAAATTGGCAAGTTTAAGGGGAACTTTAGGGTTTTTCGGAGGTGAGTAGCTGTTAATTTTGCAGCCTTGTCCACTGTGCAAAATCTGCCTTGCCATAACACACCACAAGGTGGCAGAAGTGAGCCAGTTGGTTTGGAGTCTGAATCAAGTACGTACCCCAACATTGATCTACTTTCCAGGCGTAAGGGAGCGATCGCAAGAGCAATGTGTGCGAGAAACCTGTGAGGCATCTCTGCTCATGTCACTTCATCCTCGCTCCTCCCTCACTCTCATTCTTCAGGTGTTACACGATGATGGTTCAGTATCCTTCAGTGAAACTCTGCCGTGTTGTGCCGGGAAGTTCATTTCAAATCCGCCTGTAGGGCATTGAAATGGGGTCCTAATGGTGTTTCTTGGTGAGCGTTCTTCCTTACCTGTTCCTCAGCTCTTGGCCTGCTCTTTGAATGCTGCCTGCATGGCTCTGATGGATGGAGGCCTGCCTATGAGTTGCCTGTTCTGTGGGGTAACCTGTGCCATCGACACAGACGGTCAAATCATCACAGACCCCACTGCAGCTCAGGAAAAGGTAAATCTGAGGCTCATGTGTTGTTTTTGTGTGTAACCCCCCCCCCCCCCCACCCCCAAAGCACTTTGATACTGACAAGAGTTTGTGCTGTTAAATGTCTTCAAGTCCTCTGGCGACAAAATAAATCACACATAGGAAAAAGGTTAATGGGTCAGCTCAGAGGGCGAAATGTCTCATGTATGCACTCATTGGGGTGAGGGGCATGAGAAGAGGTGGATATATTTTATTGTTGTCAGTAAAATAAAATAAAGAAATAAGGTATGAAAAAGGCAGTTTAAAGGACTTAGATTTTTTTTGACAAAATCACCTTTTAAAATGTTTTCAAAAGGGATGATGAATATACTGTAGATCTGAAAAGCCTTAAGACACATTTAATACACCAGTAGTCTGATACATTCTAGTAAATTTCATACGTTTAAGGCCTTCTACAGGCCAGTCGACTCCAAGTTCATTTCCTAGTGAAATGGCCTTTACATCTGTGCCTCATATCGTGCACTTGCGATAGGCTATTCAGCCTCCAAAATCATTCTAAGTTCCAGCTAAAACTGTGGATTTCACTCCATCTAAACCTTGTCTAACTCCGTTTCAGGCCCGTGTCTAACTGGAAATAGAGTCAGACGAGGCAGACTCAGGGAAAGTTGGTCCCACCATTGACAGCCACAGTTTCACCTGCATGCATTAAAACGTAATATCTGGTGGAATACAGTGAACATCACGGATTGGTGATGTCTGACTATTTCTAACTTTTTGTCACTTGTGGAAATGTCTTTGTATGACTTTGCTTTTTCATTTGCTTGCGCGCCGCCAGAATATTTGCATGTCCCCTCAGCACGGTCGTCACCCTCACTGAGTTCATTTGTTCTTGTCTGTTTCCACTCTCACCAGGAAAGTCGAGCTTTGATGACCTTTGCTATTGACAGTGCAGACCGCAGAGTCATGATGTCGTCAACCAAAGGGTCATTTTCAGTTCATGAGGTCAGTAAATAAATGAGCACATGTTTTAGTTTTTTGCCAGAAACACTGCAGCTGTGTCAGATGTTAGGTTTGTGATCACGCCTAGTGTGTAATTTCCCGATTAGTTGGAATAATACATAGAGCGCAGCAGTTTGATTCCTTATGTTCTTCATCGTAGTCGTCATTATTGTGCGAGCTCCGCCAGTGATCTGCTTCGGGTCTGAAGATGATGAGATGCTTTTGAACCGTCCACGGTGATATTACCGACGCGTCGTATTTTGAGGACGATATTTTGAGTTCTGTTTTTCTTCTTCTACAGCTGCAGCAGTGTATAGCAGTCAGTCAGAAAGCATCAGAGAAGATCTTCCAGTTCTACAGAGACTCTGTCAGGCGGCGATACTCCAAAACCCTCTGATGATCTTATGTCTTGTCTTTTTTCTTTTTCTTTTTCAAACAATGTAACAAATACTGATGTAATAAAATATTTAGCAGCCACTTTGGGCTACCTTTGCTTCAGTCCAGTTGTAGTCAGCTGTGCTGTGGGTGAAGTGAGTGATTTTTGGCAGGTGGTGGTGCGGGTGTTTGCATTTGGACATTTGTGAGAAGCGCAAACTGAACCGTGGGTCAGGGTGCAAAATGAAAAGAGGAACGACGAATGTCAAACAAGTGCATTTATTAGGATTTATAGATTTGTCTTTCAGTTTAATATTTACATGTAATACAAGGATGTGAACTGGGGAACAACTGAATGCCTACTAATTGTACTAATAAATCTCATTTGCCACAACCAGTTGACCTTTATCGACTCAAATGAGTTGTGAACTTCACTGCTTCCAGTCGTCGCCAAAGTGAGACAAGTCCGACCGGAGCCTGTCTCACGACCGCGTGGCCAGTCAAGGCGAGCCACATTAAATGCCCCCGTATAGATCACTAATTGTGGTAATTAAAAACAAAAGGGCTTTTTTTTTTTTTTTTCTTTTCCAATGACACAAGCGTCCAGTGGGGCGACAGAGGGCGGTTCAGGATTGTCAGAAATGTACGACAGTGTGTGTGGACTCGGTCGGCGCAGCCGTATTTGCAGCACATCAACAGTGATCGCTGACAAGGGTTAGACGCCGTGATATCACAGGTGTGTACGCTTATACACTTACAGTACTTATTACAGCTTAGTCTTGATACAGCACTGGGTTTGCAGAAAACATCTGATTTGAGATTACTTGTAGTTCAGCTGTGGACTATAAAAACTATACACCTAAATAGAAAATGTCAACTTTTACCGTACAGCAATTTTGAAATTGTTTACTTGGGGAGTTCCTTTGTTCACCCTGTTTTGTTAATGGCACACTTAAGCTCAAACCAATATGGCCAGAGTGTTTTTTTTTTCTTTTTTTCTTTTATCAAAGCTGCTTCAGCAATAAATCGGGACCAAATGAAGGAAGTGATTGAAGCTTGGAGCAGGTTCGTACGCGACACACACTACAAACTCGCCATGCATGTTGCCTGTTGCCGTTGTGACCGAAATTGGGATTTTACTGACTCATGCATCACATGGCTGAGCGCTAGATGTCTCGAAAGGCAAATTGTTTTTTGCAACATTTTCTACCCCTTTTTTCTCAGCTGAGCAAAGTGTTACCGTGTCTGCTTAAGCCTGAGTAGACGACTTCATTTTCGAGTTTGTCATACTGCAAGAAGCAGGTTCCTGAAGGATTTCAGTCCTCTTTTTGGAGGTGAAAATAGCAGAATCTATATTTGGGAAACGTGGCGTAGCAGCCTGGTTGCTTCTATTAATGGAATAGCTCATAAAAGCAGCATCCTTTTAGAGTTTCTTTAGTATTTTTGGCACTTTTCCTTGCAGGTCTGCAGCCTGCTGTCATCATTTCCTAGCACTGTATAGAGAAGCAGCTTCTTTATTTCTATATCTAGAGTCTCTGTTTCCCATCACGACCTTGCGTTCCATTTGAAAACTCCTGAACTCCTCTTTTAAAAAAAACAAACAAAAAACCCCCCAATTCTTATAGAATGGCACTATAAGTATTTTTCATTTAGTTTTTTGTGTATTTCAACATAACGATGCCTATTCAACTGGCATAAACAAACCAGAGTCAGTCCTTTCTGCAGGTAAACAATGAGTGATGCTGAATAAAATCAGGATGGGTTGATCGATGTACATGTGCAGCGTTGCCATGTGGGTCCCTCGCTCTGGCCAGAGGAGTGGAAAAGAAAGTTCTCGGTTATTGCTTTTGGCCCCTCGTATTTAAAAAAACAACAAAAAAAACCCCTTGGGCTCTAAGGCATCACCAGCTTTCCCCTCACAAGCGACAGTGCTGGCCCAGGCCCTCCCACCGCGAGGTCCATCAGGATTCAGCCGCTGCCGCGTCCTCGCCGTGTGCTGCCGTCCACGTGGCTCCTCCCAGGCAGACGAGGCCACATATCCCCTGTCTTCTCTTCCTGCTTCTCATTCAGCATCCGTCGTTATTGTGACAGTGATATGTACAGTGTTGCGACAATACCATTTGTTGTCACAGTGGTTTGTTTTTCTGGCAGCAATGGTTTACACGTGATGACGACTACAGCACAGGGTTAAAGGACGGCAGGTAACTTTAGTCCTTGGGTGACAAAGCAAATCACATTTATGAGTGTACTATACGAAGTGCTATATAACTTCTTATTCAATGAGTTTGATTCACGCGTGAGGAATGAGTTGAATTATGTCCTAATCCAATTAAAAGGGATTATAATCTACACACCAGCTCCCCTGTTGTGTTTTCGCTATCCATTCTCTGCTTTTCCAGCTTGGTGTGGATAAAACATGACTGCAGATAGGGTTGACGGACAAAGACCGTGATTATTTTACACTTACAGGTCAAAAGTTGGCGTGTTGATATTAACGAAATGTGTGAGAGCTCTGTTTTTTGTGTGTGTGTCTGTGGTTGTGTGTGTGTGTGTGTGTGTATCCTTGTGCAGGAGCTGCTTTTATGGTGGTTTTCCAGACAGGTAGGAAATCAACGCAGCAATGGCGCAGATGTACGTTATGATTCCAAACACAATGGAGAGCACTGAGAGCCACAGAGCCTGGCGAGACGCTGCGTTGGCCCCCTGGAAATCCCCCTGAGCCGATGCCTTGTTGGTCTGAGAAATGGAGGAGAGAGAGGAGAGTGAGATAAGGATTAGCGGGCGAAGGGGGGAGAGGAGAGGAGAGAAGGGCATTCGTCATTATTTGTCAATGTCCTCCCTGGCCTCCACTTTCCTCTTCCACTCGTTCCAACCACAAGTCCATATTTTGTTCCATCTCTGAATCACACTCGGCGTTTGTGCCTCATTCATCACTTTCTCCTCCTCCCTTCCTCTCTCCCCGTAGTCCTTGTCTTTGACTCTGACCCCTGTTTTAGGTAGCACTCAACAATATTGGAAATCTATCACCTTTGGGCGTCTTGTTATGACTCTAATTAAACCGTAATGAAGGCCATTGATCTGATCAAAAGTGTTAATGGGATTTTTTTTTTTTGCACTGTTGGAAGGATGCCTACATAGAGCAGGGGCCTCTGGCGACTTGAGACTGAGCTGTTAGGGGATTTTCCACACTGCCAGTGGTAATAGTGACTGATGAGACAGGTTGTGTAGTGACGTCGCTCGCTCTTTCCTGCTCCATGTTTCCACCAATATTGTCTTAGAAGACATTGATCATCTCAGCTACCAAATTAACACCTAGAAAATACTTTCCCATGTGCTGTAGCTACAGTATCTCATCTCAGGTTTCTTTTTGCGAATGTGTTGTAGTCAAACCCTCAACCTTTGTAGAGACCGATTTTGGAGGAGAGATATGGTAGCATACTGACACAGTGTTTGAAAGTAGCGGCATGTTTGCTGGTATATTTTTTTTCAATGCGGTGGCTTGTTAGATTCCTTGCTACAGTAGCATACGGTGGAAAATGTATCAGCTGGCATTGGAAATACGCATATTATAAGGCAGGGATTATATATTTGATAGTACAGATATGGTTGCAGGGGTGAGTAGTAATACACTGCTCTTATTTATTGGTGTAATTGTTTGTTAATAATAGTATTATTCTGTTGTTTACATCAGTAGACAGCTGAGTGGGCTCAAGCAATCATTTTGCGGTGTCACTAAATCAATTATTGAATAAGAAAGAAATCAGCTACACAAACTTGCTTCTGTTTTTTATTTGCTCTGATTATTTCCTTTGAAATACCGGCTAATGTTTACAGCCTGTCAACCTGAAATACCCTAACAAAGAAAAAAACCCTTTGTTGGAGCTGTTCACAACTCAAGGTATGCCTGTGACGGGAAGGTTGAGGCCACCGTGACACTGATAAAGATTTGATGACACATAATAAGTGAAATCAATGATTTGCGTTTTTTAAAACATCGTAATTAAGCTTCTGTATAAAAAAGCAGTCTGAATTATGGCACAAGAGACTTGTGATTCTAAAATGATCTAAACGTATAAAACCCACACTGCACATCCTTGTGCATTCCTCCTTTGGATTGTTGAGCTCTGTGCTTGTGGAATAATCCTGCAAATCTAGGCGTAATCCCGTCCTGTCTAAACTCTAAGACACTGGACCTGTTGTTAGTCTACACACACTGCAGAGGGTAGGAAATCACCCTTGGCTGTGAACTACAGCGCCAGGTTGTATCTTGTCAACTCAGGACTAAGAGCATGTGTGTGTGTGTGTGTGTGTGTGTGTGTGTGTATACCTTCTGTGAAAGGTAGAAGGCAGCGATGCCCAGCGGCCAGAAGCAGCAGAGCATGGAGAAAAAGGCCAGACCCAGGTAGTCCTGAGGGATCATCAGAGGGAAGTTGCTCTCGCTGTCTGTATCGCTGAAGTCATCAATAGATGAGTCCTGGGATTCAAACAGAATGCACCTAGGTTGAGTTCATGTCGAACTACCTAAATTACAAAGTAAACCACTAATGGCATCTGTTCATGAGGATAGTTTTGGTTCTGTTTGTTTAATGGTGTACAGTACTGCTGAAGATGATGAGATGCCTTTTGAACCGTCTGCGGTGATATCACAGACGCGTCGTATTTTGAGGACGATATTTTGAGTTCTGTTTTTCTTCTTGTACAGCAGTCAGTCAGAAAGCATCAGAGAAGATCTTCCAGTTCTACAGAGACTACTGAGGTAGTGGCAGACATCGTGGAACCTGGGTAAGTAAAACCGAAACTACGTGCTAGCTAGATACCACTATAAGGATAAGTGAGAATGTGTTGGTTTTTTTTGTAATTTGAGTGAACGGACCCTTTGGACTCAAAGCGTAGTCATTCATTCATTTGAGTACATGACGCTGTTGAGTATTATTCATCAAGTTGCATTAAACATACAAAGATAATATCCCGTAACTTTAAAGTCACTGTTTTATAAAAGCATTAAATATGTGCTTTTGTTTTTGTTATGTTGTGTTCATGTCCTCCACAACAACTGTAAAACTTTGCTGGTGCCTGTAAGATAATGTGACTGAATGGGGTTAGTCTGGATGTGCACTAGCTCGGCTGACCGCAGGCGATTCATGACTCACGTATCTTTTTGAAACAGCTGCATATTCAGTCTGACTCCCTCTCTCACTCCGACCCTGTCATATTGCTCTTTGTTTTATTTTGTGCGTGAAACAATTGTGCATTTTCCAAAGATGCTCCTGTAACATTTGAGCAAATGCGTCATACACCAGCGCCCTTTACAAAAAGCCTTTTCCTTCTCTGAATTTACTCATTTACGAAGATCAGACAGCGGTAAATCAGGGTACATTAATACACACAGTACTTTAAAGATTAGTTCCCAAGGTTATTTGACTTTTTCTCGAAAGATACTCTCTGATGTTAGGATTCCTGTCGGGAATTATTCTCACATATCAGGAGTGATATGCATGTTTTGTTGACGGCTACTCCTGAGGCCATCTCTCCTGCTCTGGCATCATATAGTATTGATCAACTCCACCACTGAAAATGTAGCAATGAAGCATTGAAGGAGTTTTGGGGCCAGTTTGAGTCCTCTAACTAAGCGTTTGAAGGGGAACAAAGGCGACGGAGATGTTGCGTTGTGCCTCTTTAAGGTCACTGCAAGGTTTTATTCCCACAGGCCTGCGCCTTTGCATCGCTGCACCACTGCCAGCATTCAGAATGAGCCTGAAAAAAATGGGATTTCGGGTGCTGTTGTCCTTGTGGATCAAACTCCCAACCCAAACTTTGCGGCAGACCAACTGCTCTCGATTTTCATGGTGTGTGGTGCTGCTGTGTTTGTCCACTTGCTCGTGTTCTTGATCAAAATAATATTCGTAAAACAGCCTTCAGCCTTTTAGTTCACAGTGGGTGATAGGACCTTTTTATTTAACCTTGCTGAGAGGCTTTTCATAACAATTTAAACAACCAGCAGCTACTTATTTGTGACATTTATAAGCATATACATTCTCATGTTGACTCCCAAAACATCACGTGACCACTGTAAGAGTCTTAAAGCAAATTTACATTTCACTCCGGGGTGGGCTTTGCTCAGTGATCTATGAAATAGAACTGGCATCCTCCATCGCTACTGTAGTGTCATTACCTGCATCGCAGCAGGAGCCTTATGTAGTCTGGCTTTTTAAAGGTAAACATTCAGTTGTTGCCTACCCTGAAATGCATTGCTCATATGTCTATTTTAAGTTTCCTTTTTGGCTCCCAGAATATGCACTGAGAATATGAGCGTCTCTCTTACTTTTAATGAAAAACTCCTCCTCGCCAACAAAGAGGAGGCGGTATAAATTAGATGATCAGATATAATGATTATTTACTCTTCCCTGATTCAGCTTCTCCAGTGTGAGGATTTGCCCTGTTTTTATATCATTGTAAAGTGAAAGTTTTAAAGGTCCAGTATTTAACATTTAGGAAGAGCTACTGGCAGAAATGGAATATAATATTCATGAGTATGTTTCCATTAGTGTATAATCGGCTGAAAATAAGAATTGCTGTGTTTTCATTAGACTAATAACCTTAGAATGAGCCGTTTTCATCTACATAGGGAGAAGGTCCCCGTCCACGTAGGTCGCCATGTTGCACTGCCATGTCTCTACAGTAGCCCAGAACGGACAAACCAATCACTGGCTCTAGATTGGGCCTTTGGTGTTTTTCCCGAGTTTCTCCTACACGCCGGGAACGGAGGGGTGATCCGAGCGGGATTCAAATGGTTGCAAACTGCAACTTCAATGCCACTAAATCCTACATGCTGGACCTTTAATGGGACATTTCAACTCAAAATCAAAAATACATATTTTGCCTTTTTACTGTAGTGCTATTTATCCATCTAGATTGTTTTGGTGTCAGTTGCCGAGTTTTGTAAATATCGACCATAAAGATGTCTGCATTTTCTGAATATAATGGGACTACTGTATATGGCACTCTGCTTGTGGAGCTCAAAGTGCCAAAAAAATACATTTGAAAAACTCAACAGCAACTACTCTTTCCAGAAATCGTGACTCGGTAAATCAAGATAATCCACTGATCGGCTGTGAGCAGTTTCATGTGGGAACTATTGGTAGAAAGAAAACTGTTCCTACATGAAACTGCTCAACAAATCTTACTGCAGGTAAAAGGAACAATATGTATTTCTGATAATGGGGTGAACTGTCCCTTTAAGGTTTTTACTTTTGTGTGGACAAAGCAAGACATTGAAAGATGTCCCCTTGGACATTATACTGGGACTTTTTCATTATTTTTGGACGCTTAATAGACAAGAATATTAATCGATTAATCAAGAAAATAATCATTAGCTTCAGCCCTATTTATGTGTTACCGATCTTTCTCTTGAGCATTTGCAGAAAGGAATGAGTGGCACTGCTTTCCTATAACTCCTATTCCCATAAGTCATTATTTTGTGTTAAATTACTGCTTGGTTTTACAATTTGGAGAATATTTACGACAAAAAAACCTTCTCATCATCATGTCAGTGGGATGTCTTACGTCAGAGTCAGGAAGCAGGTCATCCTCATCATCCATGCTGTAGGACACACTGTGGAAGTCCTGCGTCTCGGCCAGCAGCTTCCTCTCTAGTGTGGAGCCGGGCCGAATGTCCACAAAGGTGGTCTCCAGGTAGTCTTTGCTGAGCAGCGAGTCTCCGTGGCCCCAGATGGGGGCCGGTGGGTAAAATGACTCCAGTGTGCGAGGTAAGGAGCAAGGGTCCAGGAGCTGCTGCTGCTGAAGCTCAGGTGGATGTCCACAATAGCTCCTCCATGCTAGAGGAGGGTAGGCCCTGTCCTCCTCACACTTAACCAAGATGCCCTTGAGCAGCCCGCCAGGGGCCAGTCCAGTCGCTGGCCCCTGACCCGGCCCTGATGCCCGGTTGTCATTGGGGCTTTCTCCCAGAAGAGGGTGCTCCAGCTCATCTAGATTCTCCATCCCTCTCTTTTAATACCACACCACGCAAGAGGCCACCGCATTAACAACCAAATGTAATACACAAATCGGTCTGCAGAGTGTCTCCCTGAAGAGTGTCCAATGGGTTTCAGTGATAATCCATCTATAATCCTATTCTTTAATTTATCTCTTATTAAAGGCCTTGGTCCAGAGGCAAACAAGACATGTCAGGTTTATGAGTGAAATATCCTCAATCTGCCAGTAGTAGCCTTCTCCTTGTGTACTATGGGATGCGCTGAAGTTGCGTAGGGGGATTCAAGATCCTTCCTCACATGTCATAAGCTATTTGTTTCAGGGCTTGATGGCTCGGGGCTTGCCCCATGTCCTCCATTTTACATGATTGAGTGTGTCATTGTTCATGAATATGCTAATGGGGGCTTCTTCCTCTCTCATACAATATGGAAATGTCAATTCTGATGCTGAAGGTCCTTGATTAGCCCCAGTCAGGCTAATGAAAACACTGGGCAATGGAATTTCAGTGTACTTTGCCCTCAGGAACTCATGGAAAATGTCTCTTGCAATAAAATCTGAAGTCTTAATCTAAGCACAGTGTCATGGTATTAGCATGAAAGCTTCGGATGTCAGGCTGTCCCTTCAACTGTTCTGGATGGAAATGGGCAATGACTTGTGAGTTGAGAAATGATTGTAAGGAAAATAACAAAAATGACTTTCAAGCTGTGTGCTTGTTTCTCCGCAGGAGTCGGAAAAAACTGACTGCTTTTAAGAAACGGGCCAAAGGCAGTGGGTCTTCAAATGACTGGAGTGATACACAGTGGGGTCTTTTGAAGCTTGAATATGCACAACCTCCAGCAGCAGTCAAACTAGTGGCGCAATGAATGGATTAGAGCCATATTTCAGAGAAGTTAATCTGTAAAAGCAATGCGGCACCAGGAATAGAATCCTATGGTGCACATCCGCAGGTCAGCCGGCCTGCCGACATGCCCGTTCCTCTGTTGTTGCAGCAGGAAGCAATAATGAAGAAATCAAAGTCCTCTGGTGTTGATTTATGGCTGTGGGTTCGCTGCTTGCCACGGCAGTGCTCCTTAGGAACATGTATTTTTTAATGCACCCCTTCCACCTTAAGAGGGTTTCACTCAAGACAGACGGGGAGTCGGGCAGCCCTCCATCCAGTTGTCAGATGAGGACGAGGAGGTCTGTTAAGAGGAGAACAAGGTCACACAAAATATTTAGACTTTACAGCTTTACTCTAAATCTCTGCACACAGCATCCTGTCGCTGGGTTTTACGTTCTACCAAGGCTCCACATTTTCCTTAAACTCCAACCTTCAATCACAGCACCACTGTCCTCAGAGCCAGCTGTCCTTTCAGCCATCGCAGCTCCTGAGCTGCTGACAGGACAGTGGCCGGACAAATTGTCTTTTAACAGGCTGAGAAATTCAACAGACAAAAATAATAACGACGTATACACTAGCAGATTAGTGTGATTTGAAAGGCTGTCTATGGAGATTACGCTTCCCTAAGTGCACTCGCTGGGGGTCACGTCTGGATGCACATCTTGATGTGAGTCTCTCAGAAGCGGTGGGGATTGTTACACTTGTTAAAATGGAAGTGTATTTTCAGAAAATGCAGCAGAGACAGTTCTGAAAACGCTGCGCGTGTGATTTGCTCTTTACCCTAACATTAGGGCCAACTACGCCCCAAAGCTTTGGAACACACTACCTGTAGATATCAGGGAAGCCAGCTCGCTAAATACTTTTAAAAGAAAGTTAAAAACGTATTTCTTCACTTTACCCTTTAACTATCTATGACTTTCCTGATGCAGGCCGGAAGCTTATTATTATTCAGTGGGTTTTATTTTCCATCTTAAGTTATGCATTCTATTTTCATCTTTATTTTTATTTTGTTTTTACAATTACTATCAAGAGGGTGTTATTATTCATCTTATTTTCCATTATTTTATTCTATCCCTTTTTTATGTTCATTCTACGTCTTTTTTCATGTGAAGCACTCAGTGAATGTTAAATTCTTTGTTGTAAAGCACTTTGAGCTGCATTTTTTGTATGAAAGGTGCCCTACAAATAAAGTTTATATTATTATTATTATTATTATTACTACATTAATTAATTAGTGTGAATGCTACACTGATCTACCCACCACCCAGATGTATTCATTCACCGCAAAGCAACTTTTTACAATACAATACAACCCTTCAAAATACATTATATGTATATATATGGCAGAAATGGTTTGATAAAATTATGTATCAATACATGGAATAGTTAGCTAGTTAATTAATGTTTAACTGATCGCTCTTGCAAAAGAGATCTAGATCCCACTGAGATGCTTGTACAAGAGCGACCGGAGAACAAATTACACATAAACATCACAACAAGACAATTTAGGCACACAAGTCATTGCTCATGCAGACACCCTTAAAACATTCCCAAATATTATCAAAAAGATCAGAACTTTAAAATCCATCAGAGGACTGAGTGTCTCTACGCTTTTCATAGTACAAGAATACAAGGTATGATATAATATGGTAGTAAAGTAGTAACCAGTGTTAGTCTACCTGAGGTGTGGCAGCTGCCGGGCACACTGCCCGGTGTCTTTCAGAAGCTGGCCTGTCCCTTGGTGTTCAAGAAAACGGCTAACTCGGCACTATATTTCCGATGGATACATATGCATTCAGCCCAAGGCAGACAGGGACATTGGCCATGGGACACACTGTAACGCCACACATTCTTAGTTACTGCAGTGCTGCAAAATGGCCTGAGCATTAATGATGCTCCAGTATACATGTAGCGGTGGCCAAGGTACAATTTACAGCTTTTCAAACTGACAGATGCTAGTTTTATAATGCAACGTGTACCCTGAACACACATCATTTTATTTTTTCCCCCCCTGTCAGTAACAGCCAAATAAGTGTTTCTTCTCATGTTTGAAGTGCAAACAAATTGCTTGAGGTCAATGGAATGCAGATGCTGATATGTGAAAAGTGAAATCGTGAGAGTCCACGCTAGGCCGGCTAAGTTTGGGCAGCCATCCACACTTAGCTTGAAAAGCTTACTTTTTCAATGATTTATCCAAAGTGTATAAATCTGAAAACATCAAGATTGTGTTTTAGTGTGGACAAAGAAAACTGAGCTTCGTCAAACTACGACGCAAGCTCGACCGGATATGTTCCGGGGCTGTTACGGCTGTAAAATACTGCTGCAAATACTATTTGCCTAGTTAAGATGAAATATGACCCACAAGTTATTTTCATGTTTTAGTTGATTTTACAGGGGCAGTATTCATTGATCAACAAATAAAAAAAACTGTAAATGAGCCAGAGTTCGCTTCACATGATACGTTTGATCCATTGTCCCTGGCCAGTTGTTAAAACGTTAAAATGGCACCCTGATAATAGAATAAAACAACGTATCACTGTTTTAAACTTGTTCAAAACATACAAATAGGTAAATGAAAACAACTAAATGGTAAATTCAGCTGTATTAAGATACAGTAAGTTATAGAGAGCCAGAGCAGACAAAAAGGAGGTTTAGCGAGCTCAGACTCGGCAGAATAATCAGATTGTCTGTCCCACTCCTTGGCTGAAATGCACCCTTTTTTTTTGCTTGTGACTGAAATAGAACGAGGAACAGATTCAGCCGTTTTTTCAGTTTTTCAGGCAGTTAAGCGTCGATAGATATCTTTATAAAAATGAGCTGCATATTCTAGTGTGACGACATGTCATTTCTACATGTAAATCAAGTTTTCAAATTTAGCCAGCTCATTTTGAACCTATATGTGTTCCCTGCCTCTCACCTAATGCATGCTGGGATAGTATGCTTGCACATTTGCGCCTGACTGCCCCCTAACATGGAAGTGATAAGTGACCTAAAAAATTACCTAATGGTGTCAAAGGATGAAGTTAAAATAAAATACGACTGACTTCATGTATTCCAAACTGAGAGTATCTAAAATTAGCACGTAACTGAGTGGTGGAGGAATGCTACAGTGAGCTGACAAGTGAGATGGGATGTAAAAAGTCTCTGTATTGGGTGTTAACAGTCTTTTCATTCCAGGTAGAATAAGAAAGTGTCATTTCAAACAAACTACATAATATCTCATCAGTAAGAATTCATTCTGCATGGCAGAGGGCTTCGTATGCTTGATATCAATTCAATTACTCGTTGCAAGCTCCACTGCACAGCGCAGGAAAAAAAAAGCCCCCTCTGGAATAATTAGGTGTCTTCGGGCTGGCGCGGTGCAGAGGGCTGCATTCTGCTCGGCGCGCTGATACCGCCATGCCGTGCAAACCCCCTTCGCTCCCCTCCTCTTCACCCACACCTTTGTGGAGGGCTAGTGCCTCTCATACAAGCTGAGTGATCATTCAACACACTGACGTCAGCAACAGCTCTGAGCAAACTGCCTCCCCCTCATAAACACACACACGCGCACACATCTGGACATATGATGCACGATGCACACATGCACTTGTGTTCGCTCACACACTTATATTTGTAGCACATCACCAGCCTTCCCTCTCTCTTTTGCCCCCTCCCAATTGCTGCAGCTTCATCCCAGGGAAGATGCACTCAGCTTTATTACACCCCCCCCCCCACCGCACCTCTGGCCATCCACCATAAAAAGACTTCTGTCAGCTGTATTATAAGCCTGCCTCCTTTTCTGATTCTGCAGCGCTCATAAAACATCCAGTCAGGTAGAGGGAAGGTTGCAAGGACGCCGCTGCAAATCACCATCAACGCTTTTACAAGAGCTCCTCTTCTCTCCATCCCTATCCCTCTCTCCTTTTTAGTCCACTCAGCTCCCTTGATTACTTCAACCCCTCTTCTTTTGCTTTTGATCTGAGTCCTTCCCTTTTTCATAATACAGCCAATACTTTAGGCAAGGCCACTGTACAAAACTTAAAACTTGTCATTCTTGACACAATTTCTACTTTTTTCGACTACTACTTTTTTTCTACTACTAATTTCTACTTGCGGCATGAAAAGAATGCTTGTTCTTAAGACATGGAAATGTGCAACTAAAGTGCAATATTGCTTTAAACCCCTGTCGCAAAAGCAAAGAACTGTTGCAGCTGACTCTTATTTAGAATTTTCAACAACTATGCAGTCTTTCTGACACACATTGACCCTCTGTCTCTCAGCACACACACACTCACACACTCATGCACAGAGCTAGATGTAATTGCTGTAATATTTCAGCTGATACAGACTGATGCAGATCCAGTGAACACACTCGTGGAAAAGAAATGGCATAGTGGCTGTGGGAAATCGGCGCCGTAAACGCCTCTAGGCTCTAATGAAAAGAAGCCTGACGTCTTGAAGAACAGCGATGTCAGGCTGATAAGGCCAGAGCAGGCTTCGAGATATGCCAAACAAAAATCTGAAAACCCAAGTGGCGGTTAAATGGCCCTATTGATTTCATTCCCAAACCCCTTTCTCACTCTTTCGCTCGCGCTCTTCCTTGATCTGTGTGGAGTGACTGACATGAGCAGAGAGGAAACTGAACAGAAAAGATAAGCAAAAAACAGGCGGTGATGTAGAGCATGTTGCACAGCTTGTGAAGCCCAAAGTAACATCATGTTCCTATGGAAACACATTCACCATGGAGTGCTCACTGCAGGATAAATGAAGCAGAGGCTAATTTGCCATTTCAGTACTGTTCCTCTGCTCGGCTTGATAATAACTGGATGGGATAATTCCAGCGTAGCCGTGCCTTCCAGTAAGGATGTGTTACTGTCACATTAGACTGCAAAGGATGGATAATTTCCACAGAATTACTCTATAATAACAAATGAGCACAGTCACGCCGGGCGCTGGGTTTACTTGAAACCCCTCTGTGCAAAGAATGTGTGTATGACAGCGTGAGCTCATTAATCAGTCCACGGTATGTCCCGCTCTAACCACCCACCCACACACACACACACACACACACACACACAAAGCCATTTCCTTTCCTTCACATAACTATACACACACTCACAAACACACATGTTGTCCTTTGCAGCTTTGCATCATCTTGCCCTTTCAGACACATGGGGAAGAAACCCTTTGAAGCGCTCAATGTCCTGCCTCCTACGTGCTCACACACGTAGCTAAAGACATAATACACAAACACACACACACACACACACACACATACTCACTCTGCTCGCACAGCTGGTGCTTGTGTGCAATGAGGCCCTAGGAATGAGAAGCTAGCCATCTGCAATATGTTGCAAATGGCTCTAGCATCTCTGCAGAGCAAGTTGTATGTTGTACTCAGTGTTCTGTTATGTGCATCTGTGAGCATCATGGGACACACTGTACAGGGACTGGCTATATCTCACAATTCTGTGTAGTCGTGTGTGTGTGTGTGTGTGTGTGTGTGTGTGTGTGTGTGTGTGTGTGCGTGTGTGTGCACGTATGTGTTTACATGTGCCACTTTGGCTTCAGTGTCTTCTACAGCTGATGCAGCTCAGTTTGCAATATTCTCCAGGGTTTACATGGATGGATGTGAACTGGTTGTATGTGGATGTAACTGCATACAAAACATTTGACCATGCAAGATAAGGTTGCTTAAATTACCTACACACATTTCCCAACATACAACACACTCTATACCACACTCCAACACAGAAGCCATTTGTACATCTTTCAATTTGGCAGTCATTTCTCAACTGAAAGGACAATTCTCTTTTTTAAGCTATGGTTTTATTTTGATATATTTGGCCACCATTTCTGTTGGCCAAGTCACAAATTCACAACAAAGTGCAACACAGACGATCATTGAGATTTTGAACAAATCTCTAACATGTTATCTTATGAAAATGAGGAACAAACGCAACAATCAGTTTAAGTAATCTTGAGTTAATGTAATTCATTTTTGCTGCCGCTTTCAACTCACTGTCATAAAGCTCTGCCCAGAGTTTGCCATGACTAAATAATGGCAAAAACTATACAAAATATATCCTGACTTGTAAAAAAAAAGATGTTTCAGTGGCTGACGACATGTAGAGTAGACATTTTTGTACAGCTAGCATAAAATATGTAAGTGTGTTATTCGTGGAATTATTTTACACCAGTGAAATTCCAAACATTTACAAGGATCCAGTTTTATCCCTCCAAATTGTAGTTCTGACTTGGGTGGAAATGACAGTTACACCATAAACTATTCATACAAACCCCTAATGAAAATGGTGGCTAACACAAGGCTGTAATTGTTTAAATAAAGTAGTTTAATTTTAGTAATTAATTATTGCTAAAGCCTGTGCAAACGCATGTGAACATTGACATCAACCACTGCACTTGGCTAACAGAGGCTTAACAGGCACAATACAAAGGCTGCAGATTTCATCTAGACTGTGTTTCCATCAGCCGTATTGCAGGGTAATGACCTGTATGTGCCTGCATGTGTTTATCTGTGTGTGTGTGTGTGTGTGTGTGTGTGTGTGTGTGTGTGTGTGTGTGTGTGTGTGTGTACTAGTAATCTTGATGTGGTGACAGAAATCTGTTCCCACACATTGCAGGGATTCACCTTCAATCTGTGGACAAAAAGCTAGTCAACACAAGGGAAACTATCAAAGTTTTAGGAATGTTTGGGTTTAGTTAGAATTATACTTAGGTTAAGTTCTTGGTGAGGATTAAATTTAGGGGTGTGACAGTTCTGGTTAAGATCAAGGTAAGCCTTTAGGGAACAAATATGAATCAATGCTATGTCCTCACAAGTAACCAAAACAGGTGTGTGTTAGGGTATCTGTGCAGCGAAGAGCTGAATGAGGTCATTCGCATCTCACAGATCTTTACATGAGCGATGATGTATTACATAGTCTCATCATCATCATCACAGAGGGAGGGCATATTGGCCTCTAACTGACAGTGACCTACACACGCACACACACACACACACACACACACTCAGACAGAGCACAGTCAGGTTAAGGGCAGAGAAAAGTCCTGCTCTTAATCAGGAGTGCTGTCAAGCAAAACACCCTGCGTGTCTTTTGAAAGCACTTAAGACTCCGAAGCGGCGTAGCCTGATAACACATTTTGCATTTCACGCTGAAATATGTGATCTTCCAAATCAGATTCTGGCAGAAGGCTGAAAAGACCTTCAGATTTTCCGCCTGAACAAAAGATGAAAAGGTGGGATGCGGGGATGCAGATGTGTCAGGTCGTCATGAGGTTTCAGGAATGCTGCATGAGCGTGCCACGGTTTTTATATGACTGCACACCGGGCTTGGTGTGCAGCAGTATACAAACATGAACAATGGGAGCAGTGCGGCGTGTGTTTGTAAAGGGCGGTTGCTCTGCTGCTGTTGGGGTTCTCCTCCAAAAGCGGCATATCCCCTATTGTATATCTTCATTAAGATAAAAAAAAAAAAAAGCTGTGCGAAAATGAACTTTCAGTTTGATTAATAATGAAAACTGAAGAGCCCTCACTCCTGCAGCGTAGGTGATCAGTTTGGTCCGCCTTCATCTTCATCTTCATCATCAGAAACATAATCATAATTAATACATTACCTTTCTCAAATATTAGTCCTGAATCAATAATTGAAAGGTTTGGTGCCAGAACAGAGCTCCACTTAAAATGCAATGACAAAGTACTGCTGACATGAAAGACACACTTGAATGTGCATTTTCTGAAGAAAATGCCTGCGATTGCTGCTGAAATATTTAATAAGCTGAAGAAGTTAGAAGTGAAAGGATGTGTCAAAAATGTACACATTAAGGGCTTTATAAATGACCAAATAGTGGAGTTATTGGTACAACGCTTCAATAGGTCTAGCACTTCCCCATGAGGCACCTGTGTACCATGTAGGCCTATTATTTCTTTAGCATAGCTATATTTGAGATATTGATGATTTTATGCGCTCTCCCATAGACCGCCATTCCAAACTAAATATTCATTAAAAAATTACATTTTATTAATTATAAGAGATTCAAAAAGCTCAATAATAACACTCTCCCGAATCGGCATAACATGTTAGAACTGCTGCATTTTACTTGATTTTATGCAGTTTATACAGTCAGTTTAGAACTTAATAAAGTTATTATTGTAGGCTACACACCTTTTACTGGTAAAACCGTAATATAGGTTATATTTAGTTAGCCTATATTTAATCTGTATGATTATATGTGGTTTGCATAGGTAACAGCAATCCTTTCACTATTTTTATATACCTTTTAATTTATAACTCGTCATAAATATTTGCAAATGCTGTTTCACAAAGGGGGTTGGGGGGGGGGGGTGATAGAACAATAACAGAGAAAAGGAAATTACGACTTATGTTTGAGGTAGCTACGTAACGTTGTAGCAATGAAATGCTGTGATGTCAAATAATAGTCAGAGACACAATTTAGTCAGCATAAACATCATAATTCGGGGGTTTCTTTTGTTCTCACCCGAAGTAACACGGCTCAAGGTTTCGTAACTGTTCCTTTAAATGTTTTCTCACCTTTACGTTGGAATCTCGGATCCGTCCTGTCCCCGTGCTGCCCTGTCCCCGTGCTGCCCTGTCCTCGGGATGAGTCCTCCGCAAAGAAACGGGGGGGGAATCCAGCGTCCCAGTTTTAACCGTGCACAGAACGGAGCGCGGTTACGCACGGATTCGCCTGGTTTTGGCGCGGGCATGTGCAGAGGGCGTGTGCGTGTTCGCGTGCGTCCAGATACGAGCGGGGTGTGCGCATCCTACACGTGTTCGTGAGAGTGACGGGATGGGAGCGTTGAGCGGCATCCCTCCGTCCAGCCGCGTGAATGCATGCGGATGCAGCCTATTACACCTGTGCAACCTGGGAGCAGTAATGTGCATGCTTTGTCAAAGGCTCCCCTTCCCCCTGCACAGCATCTTCTCTGGCATCCTGCGCCGCTCGCTCTCTCCTCCTCATAGAAAGAGAGAAGGTCTGCCACTAATCCTTGTTGCGGTTGCAGTGCATCTTACAAGGTGTCAACTTTCTTCTGCCGCTCTCAGCTTTTCTCTGACTTTCCAAAATACAGCTCCCTTCCTCTCCTCTCCTCTCCTCTCCTCTCTCTCTTCGCCCACCTCTCGTCCCCCTCTCCTTTTTGCCTTTCCTCAGCTCTGTCATTACGGCGGAAATACCGGGTCCTAAAGCCTGGTGAGTGCAGCGTGCATGAGAATGTGTGTGTTATATTTCAATTACTCTGAGGTCCTCTTAAGGATAGAAAGAAGAACACACACACACGCAAAGTGAGGACATTTGGCCTTTTCTTACTTCTTTAAGAGGATTAGTAGGGTCAGGGCTTGATTTGGGGTTGGAATTGGGATGCGGGGTGGGGGGGTGGGGGAGTAGATGTGTGTGTTTAGTGGGATGCCAGTGGATCTTGGGATTCTGGACAAGCTGCAAATTTTCGCAATGTGCAGCAAGGTGCAAGCATGAGATGAAAATGTCATTGATGCTGCTGCATGAGGCGAACACAAAAATGGACAGAGGCAGCAATCAAAACAGAGAGGCGGGGGGAACAAAAAGTGAGGGGGGGTTGGTTTTATGCAGTGGCTCTGTGTGTGTACGTGCTATACCAGAGTCGAGGCAGAGATGCCCCCCAGGAAGGATGACTCCACTTTGTGTCAGCCCTTTCATGTCCGCTTCACCCTATGACCCACTTTAGCTGCCTGGGCCAGCCCACATTAAGATCTCCAGTCGGAAATAGACTCAAGATGCAAAAACAATCATCCCTGCTTCATGCCCGTGCTCATTTTGCCTCTTTCAGGGGAGGCCGCACAGGATAAAGCTCAGGCATTGCTGGACACCAGCAATCAATGAAATCCACAGGGCTTACGCTGAGTATTTAATGAGGTGCACTGCTCTAAACTAGAATCCCCCTCCCCCAGAAACGGTTTAACCTTTCGGCTGTTTTTTGTTTTTCTCGTCCTTGTTGTTTGGTTCTTTCCAGCCGGTCAGCACAGCCGCAAAGCTGCCTATCTAATGCTCCATTTGTCTTTGGCTGTCAGAGTGACAAGAGGCCTCTCAGTCCATCATGAAGCAGGGATCAATACACTCTCCTTAGTCTGAGCACATCCTCCCCCCATCACTCTATATGCCATCTCTTTATTTTCTTCCGCCTGCCTCCTCTCTCACCCTCTCTCTTCCTCCTGCAGTTTGGTAGTTCTCCATTTCTCTCACTCGATCCATGAACCCCCCCCACCCCTACAATACATAAGCAATGTTGTCTACCTCTGATGTGATCGAGGTTTCACCACAAATACAACAAAACAACCTGTAAAACCTGTAGTTCAATTTCAGTTTCATGATTTCACTGTTGTTTCAACTTCTAAACGTAATATTCTTCAGTACTTTGACTTTGACATATCTGTATCAGCCTTCTCGGCACTCACGTGCTATCGGTTTATTTAGCAGAAAGATCAAAGTTTTACATGAGCACCTTTTACCTTAGGACAAAAAGTGTGTCAGCCAATGGTACCATAAATGTGTACGTGCGTAGACGCTACTGTAGAAATCTGGGGCCCCTGAACAAATAATGACCTGGAAAAAACAAAAACAGTCACAAGACATTTGTCACATTTGGTCAACAGGAAACAGGACCCGAACGCAGACTAGCGGCGGAACTCCACAACAGGCGAAGTACAGGGGAACAGTGACCGGTCAATCAATTTGCCCTGCATAAAACTGTACTGGCTATCGGTTATCTAACCGGTGACAACACATTAGTTAAGGTTTCAATGACGATGGCTGTCGGTGGTTGTTTTTTATTTTGTTTAAACATGCAGAGCTGTAATTTTATGGGTTACTGTTGTTCGGACGATCAAGCGAAGATAGCTAATACGCGCTAACGTCAGTGTCCCTTTTTCCCACGCTAACTGGCAACTATCACCACGTGACACTAACATTGTTATACTATTGGCTCACAAGTCTTACATAAACAAAACATTCCTTTTGGACCCGTCACCATTTTTAAAACGATTAATTTACAATCAGATTTTTTTTTTTTTTGAAAAAGTGATACTTTTATTCTGTACCTTTCTAAAATCTCTCTGGATGCATAATTTAAGAAAAATATTTGTCTACATAAAAATGTTCAATCAATACAATCTTTTCAAAATTTCAATATTTACCTAATGTCTTATAGTGTAAGGATGAATGACATGTCATTTTATGCTAAGTGTAAAATGTAAAGTGTCCCCAATAAGTATTAAATGATGGGGGGAAAAAGGGTGGCGTCATCTGAATGTTATCACTGTTATCAATTACACACACCTTCATTAAGTAAGCTTGTGTTTTTTCTTTACGAGCGCTGTGGCTGCAACATCTCTACATGAATGGCCACCTCAGCAAACCCTGTAAGGGAGGATGAAGGAGGGAGAGAAGGGGGAGTGTAGTATTAGCAGAAAGCCTGAGTTGGTGGTAAGTAGCTCAATGGGGAAAACACAGCTAATCCAATACACACTGAGGAGGGGAAACAAAATCCCTTTGGTGGTCCAAAGCATAATTATTGCTAGAAAGTGTTAAATCAGTGTGGCTGCCTTGTAACATTCATTTATGCAGTTCAGATATCAAAATCATGCTGAAGTGTCCAGGGTGCTCTTTTCTCCGTCCTGCCGTTGTTGTTTTTTTGCTGTGAAACAGCCCTGCGGGACATATCAATATTTTAGCAAGAGGTAATCTATTATCCTTGTTACAGAGAAGGGCTAACAAGAGATCTTGCCAAGCACTTTGGGCAAAATGCAAATACAGCAGCTCAATCGCCCGTCTGGGCTGCGCACAGCTGATGAGGCCTGAATTGTGTGCGCGCGCTACAGTACGAATGGGGGGTTGCGCGCCACCACAGAGGAAACGCAGCCTTTGTACTCTGTCCCTCCTTGAAAGGCAATACATGGAGAAAGCCGGGGCTTATGACTCTTTCATTTTCCCCATCAATGTTCTCTCTCCACTCTCTGCCTCTGGAGGCCTGAATTATTTATCGTACATGTGGAAAGAAATGCTAAGCGATACAAGGACAATCCAAATGGTGAGAGCTCAGCGTGAGATACACAAACACACCCACGCATTGACATGTCAGGCATCACCACCAACTCACATACATGCATAAATGTTTCCATAAATACAAATACGCAAACACACGAACATACAGTTTGACTATGGACACTTGGTCCAGTGATCGTGGATGCCTGAAAAAGTGTCCTAATATGCAGTATGTTTTTAGAGATTGCTTTGGTTTTCTATATTTGAAATGCCGGTCTCTCTGCATAAACAGGTAAGTGAGCCCTAAGGGACGACACAGAGAGAGAGAGAGGGAAAGAGAGAGAGAGAGAGAGGAAGAGTGAGGTTTTCTCAGGAGGAGAGAGATTAATGTACCAGTACATTGATTACACGGGGAGCTGTAAGGGGGACAGAAAGTGATGCACTGTTGAGGAGGAGAGTTTGTGGACCAACAAGTCAAAACAGCAGCTTGTTGGGATGTAAACACTTCCCAGCGGGATCACGGTTTCATCACCATGACACCTGTGAGTCACCTGTGGATAAGTGGAACGTTCATGGTCATCAGTAGGATCTTAAAGTTCCCCCCCAGCCCCGTTTTAAAGTATGGAAAAAATGCCCTGCTATGATTCATATTTTGTTTAACACGGTTATCCCACATAAAAACTAACACGCCCAATAAAAAGCAACTCTGAAAAGGGGCTGGAAGAAATTCTGGACCTCTGAACGCCCCGCCCAACATCCATCCATGGTGAGAGAGCGGTGCACACCAAGATGGCTTGAGTTAGAGGACACTCGTTTGAATCTCATATTTTAGGGAAGTGTACTGATATCTCCCCCTTCAGTAGAGGAACGTGAAAGCACCTCTCTAGTGACAAACTTTGCACAGATACAAGTCGATAAAGTCAAGGTCTGACATTTTAGGCGACATAAACATAAGAAAAGCACATTTCTGAGTGGAGGGGGTATTTTAAGATAACAAAGTGTCTATCAAATAATGTTTTCAGTATTATATGAGATGAACAGAAGAGGCTTGCTTTAAGGTTGTTGCACTTTACACTTCCATTACAATCATAGCCACATGATTGACAGATACGCAGTTATAATGTGATTATATAAGATTGTTAAGATGTTTTTAACAAACAATACTAGACTATCGAACTGAAAGTATTTAAGATGTGAATACTAAATACGTTGCCATATTATTTGACTTAAGTATACACAAGTCGCAGTCACAATATGAACAAAACCCACTGAGGAACACATGGCCACGTGATCCAGTACAGTATAACAGCTAATTGCAAACCACTCCACTGTCATTTTTATTTCACCTGGGATCGAAACAGTGTACTTTAGCCATATTTTGGTGAAACAACGACTATTTGGAATATATAGAGAGTAAGGATGAAAATTTTCTGTGAAAACTTGGAATCAGGTGTTACTGACATGATTCAAGCTGCCCATGGCTGCAGCTCTTTGTGAGGACAAAACTACAAGCTTTTTACAGCCACATTTCAAGGCTACAAGGGATGAGGGTTTGATACTCAAATGATCGATTTTGGGTGGAGTATTACTTTAACAGGCGGGCAACAGAGTGAGTGAGTGATAGAAAGGGAGATAGAGGGCGAGATACGTAGGGTGTTCAGGAAAGTGACCCCCCAAAGAGTAACAGTCCTGTCCACTTTACTGATGGGATGCCGCACCTTATTCAGCTAACTGTGACTGCTTCAGCAGCTCCATCCTGTTGAAATAGGACTGAGCTTACAGAGGATTATTCATCTGTGCTCCGTCTCTTTGGCATAGTCACAGACAGTTTCATTCCTCTGTAACATCCATCCTCATGAGGGATGTGCGAGCAGACAACACACCAACCTGGAACAAACCTCGACCAGATGGTGAATGGAAGACATTAGGATAAAGAAAATAGGCTTCTGGGGATATGGTAAACATGCATTTATTAAGGAAATAATTGGACAGAGATTGAAGAGGGTTGAAGAACTTTAAAAAAGATTGCCACTTATTATCGAACTTATCAGAATTTGCTCTCATTGAATATTTAGAAAGTGCAAGATATCACTGAGCCACTGAGGGCTGGAGGGAGCTTTAGTAGACTTCCAGTGAAGAAGAAGAATGCGTCTTGCCAGTAATTGAGTGAAAGCTAGATATTTAATTGTTTGGAGGTTCATCGTTGTAGTCAATGGAAACCCAAATATGGCAATATGGGCAGAACTTTCTTCTCTGCGCGGTGATACGGTTGGTGGGTGTAGTTTGGTAGAAAGAAAATAGTTCCAACATGAAACTTCTCACAACAAGGCCTCTGTGGATTATCTTGTGTAACTGGGTCATGATTTCTGGAAAGAGACATTGCAGTTGAGTTTTTCAAATGTATTTTTTGGCACTTTGAGCACCACAAGCCGAGTGCCATCTAGTTCCATTATATGCCAGAGAAGGCAGACATCGGCCATAGAGATGACTGGTACACTCGGCAACTCACCCCAAAACAATCTAGATGGATAAATAGCACTACAGGTAAGAGGCAAAATATGTATCTTTGATTTTGGGCCGAAGTGAAACCGAACTTGACGCAGCACTGGCTAGCCCTGTTGTGTACCACTGAAGTCAGCATTACTCACATGTTTGTTTGCAATGAGGGTTTAAAATCAAACCAGAAGTTTTTCATAGTCGTTTGCATTATATGGCCATCAAATATATTATGATTTACAAATAGATATTATAAAACTACAAATACAAAAAGCTGTGTTAAAAGGGAGACATAACTAAAGCCAAAGACCCAGAAGCAAAAGGAGAAGCCTTTTCAAAAGCAAAAAGTGCAAACACAACATTTGAGACTCGAAGGTCGAGTCAGCACACTTTAGAGCAAATAACACATTGTTGTTTAGCCCCGGGGGTGGCATTGTTGGTCTGTCAGTTGGTCCACCACTTTGGTCCAGACTGAACTATCTCACAAATGACTGGAATTGATTGCCATGAAGTTTTACACAGAAATGTAAGTTCCCCAGAGGATGAATCTTGCTGATTATGGTGATCCCCTGACCTCCAGAGCCATCATGATGTTGACATGTGTGGTTTTTGGTGAAATGTCTTGACAACTATTGGATAGATTGCCGTGGAATTTGGTACGAACATTCATGCCCCCTCTGGGTGAAGTTTAATAACTTTGGTGATCCTCTTACTTTTCATGTAGTGCCATCATAACGTCAAAATTTCCTTTTGGCCAATATTTTGATTTAAGACCAAACACCCGCAAAATGAAATGACATTCTCATCAGTGCACTTTGTGTTTGCTGCTAATTAGGATATCTCAGCATGCTAACACACAATAATAAAAATGGAAAACATAACACCGGCTTAGCATTAGCATGTTAGCATGTGCATGTTAGCATTTAGCTGAAAGCATCGCCATGCTTAGTACAGCCTTACAGAGCAGTGACTGTGGCTGTAGAATCTTGTTTCTTTAAATTTGGTCTTTTTCCACCACAAACCTGCTGAAATTGTTCTCTGCAGCCGGTATGTTGCAAAGATATTTAAATGTTTCATGAACACATACTTCATTTGAAGTCTTATCCATAGTCTAGCACAGTGGACGGCAAGAGCTCCCTGATGTAGAGTGCTTCACAGCAACAAGGCAGACGGCACTACTTAACTGAGGTCACCACACGAAATGATATTACACAACTCTCCTCAGCACTCAGCAGTCTGTTGCCCCCCCCCCCCTCATTTTGTTTGGTGCCCTGTGATACATTTTTCTCAGATGCAGCAAATTTGTCCACATCTTCCTCCTTTTATTCATTAACCTCACAGTGAACTGAAATAGCACCTCGTTATGAACATTTGAAAGCAACGGTGGAACAGCCACTGATCAGATCCGACAGCCCGAAAATACCAGGGCATACACACTTACCAGGGTACATTCAGCACACACACATGTGCACACACACACACAACTTTTTTTTGCTTGTGGTAAATAATGAAATTAATGTCTGAGTGGCAATTTAAAGTGAGAGGGGAGCCTTGATGAAGAAATAGCTCAAGTTGAGTCATTAGCTTAAAACTGAGAGAGAGAGAGAGAGAGAGATGTAGAGAGTCAGAGGAAGACTGAGAGGATGGAGGATGGGATGGAGGTCTTCTGCTGTTTGGCAAAAGTGATGACCCTCCCACCAAGGAGGTGGTGGGAGTGTGTGTGTGTGTGTGGGGGGGGTACCTGTTTAATGGATCCTGCTGCTCAGGCAGTCTGTCTGTGAAGGACTCGAAGAGGCTGAGAACACCCAGAAGAGAGAGCAGAGGAGACAGAGTTGGAAGCAGAGGTTGTTCGCACAAAGCGATGATATCCAGAGAGATGATACCGAAGCAGGCAGGGAGGAGGGAGGGAAAGGGACAGAGTGGATGGATTGAGGAGAGAAGAATGGATAACAGCATTGAATGACAGAGCATTTTTAAGTATAGGGAGCAGACAAAGGCTTTTGTGAAAGCTTTCAAATCATCCTCCTGTGTGCCCCCCCCACCCCACAAATCCATTCTGGTATTTGTCCTGTTCATTTTAATAAAGACCTGATCCAGAATGTGAGTATAGCTCCTTGTTAAAGGAAAGGGCCAACTTTTTGGGAAATAGCGCTTAAGGCATGTTTGTTGCAGTTTTGCACAAAGACTGTAAGCATGGGGAAAATACATTGAGGTTTTAGGAGCAATTAGTTTATGCATTGCTGTCATGTCTTTATAACTCTGAACAAATCCCAACTGACTTTTTGACGTATTGGTTACTAACGCTTTACTAGCGCGTTTCTACATGACTGACTGAAGTTCTGTCGGAAGCGATGGCAACAGGGAAAAGGACCCAAACGCAGACAGCTTGACAGAGGACAATGACTGGTTTATTTCACACTTGCAGGGGTAGATCCAAAACAGAACAGGCAGACAGAAACAACACAGTGACGACGATGAACCCAGGACAAAGGAAAACCACAACTTAAATAGCCTCAGGTAGGGGAGAAAACGAGACACAGGTGAACACAGGAGGAAACAATCAGGGCGATCACAGACAGGAAGCAACACTAACAGACCCATGAGGGAACAGACAAATGTAAAAATAAAACATGAACTAACAGAAACTAAACCCTCACAGGAACAGGCATATTCAAAATAAAACAGGAACTGACAGGAAACAAACCCAAAACCCTGCCAAGTTCTTGTATTTATTGCTGGCTGGTGGTGTTTTCTTGACTCTAAAACAAACAGTGAACATCAAGGTTTCGTTGCTAGTTTGTCGAAATTAATAGCTTCATTCTGGTCTCACCATTTTTGCGCTGATGCTCAGTAATCATACATACAAAGCCCCTCCTTTTCTCCACCGACAATAGCCTCAGTAGATCAGAATGCAATTCTGTCGCAAACATTTTGAGTCTGCTCTTATCACTTACATGCTCGATGTGCAACCCACTAAACTGCATGCAACAGAGAAGGAAATGAATTCTGGGAAATGTAGGAACCGCATTTACTTCACTAACTGAGATAGAAGTTGAAGGAGCAGGCTGAAGAAAAGAGGGAACCATGTACACCAAAAAACAAAAATAAAATATAAAGCCTGCTACAAATTATGACACAAAATAATATTATATAATAATAATATCTAATAAAATTATGGAATATTGAATTTTACAGATGGATGGCACAAATCCCTGGAATTTTTCATACATTGTTTTGCTTAAAGGCACCTGATGGTGCAAATTAAGCTACTGCAACCCTCGAAAATAGAAATGGTTAAATGTAGTTATGACTAGATGTAAAAACTGCAGGGACATTTGTCTCTCTCTGCACACCCTGCAATGTTTTCTTTTTTATCCATCCCTTTTATGACCATCTACGCAGCAGCATCCATTGGGGACACATCCATGTGTTGTCATCCTCGACAGGAATTTCTGCTTTGACAGGGAGGGCAGAGAGAGACTGGAGGCGTAAAGGAGGAGAATGGGGGAAAGAGATGAGGAATGGGAACATTACACATTGGGTCGAACCCTGGCAGAGTGAGGGCTTAAGTGAAATGGTTCCCCATGGGAGAGAGACAGAGGGAGGGAGAGAAAGGGAGTGGGACTCCTTGCCAGTCTGATTAGTCTCGTAAAGAGAGAAAAAAAGAGGGAGATGGACATAAGAGATGGGGCAACTGCAAAAGTGAAGGACATGATAGAGAGGTAGGGCTGTCCCTGTTCCTGGTTTTGGAGGAGAAGGTTGTAGTCAGAGAAGATGGCAGGGTTTTTACCAGCATGGCCCTTGCTTAGCCTGCGCTGACGGACTTGTTGTCCTGAAGGCCTGAATGATTTATTAAAGTGAGGAGTGGCAGAGAAGAGGGCAGCCAGGCAAGCTCTGATTAACTAGGGGAGCGAGGGAGGACAAGCACTCCTCTATTATTCATTACTCCACAGGAGCACAGAGTGGGAGCATGGCTAGAATAGCCGAAGTAGGGAAAGAAAAAAAAGAAACAGAAGTGGAGTAGACATCTTTGCAGGCTGCGTTCCTCCCCCTTTTTTTTGTTGTATATTTTAGTTTTTTTTGTTTCCCCATTTTTGGTGTGTGCCCTTGATACAGGGTTCAGTAAAGCGCTGTGTTTCTGGAGGGCCAGGGGTCTGTCTGCTCACCTCAGTGTTTGAGTGAGAGTGGGGCATGCATGCAAAAATGCAGGCACACATGTGCGTAGACACAAACAAAACCACACGCACACACACGCACACACACATACAGGGCTCCCTTCAAGGCAGTTTGCTGGCTGTCACATATAATACTCTCAAATATAGGGATATATCGGTCCAGTTCTGGTCTGGACTGTTGGGAAACAGACATGGCATTCAGTATGATTGCATCCAACTCTTGTCACAGCCATGTCGAGCCACAAAAACACACACACATTTACACACGCGTTTGTTGTCCCGAAATAATGAAGCATGGTTCTTGCTGAGGCAAAGACATACAACGCTGACTGGTTGCCATCTGAAGGCAGAGGCATCGTATACCCCAGTCATGTCTGCAGCAGTGTCTGTGTGTATGGATAGAAGTGTGTTTCCAACTTTTGTATTTCAACTTCCATGGTCACAAACAAAAATCTGAAATATACCCTGCCTTTTATATTTATTCTCTTTCTTTTAGTCACCATCAGAACAGATTTCGGGTCATAATGGTTGATTCTACTTGCTGTTAGTGAGGGCAGGCGTAAAGGAGAACATCTGACATGGTTGAGTGGTTTATAGATTATCCTTGCATTCCTCGGCCAGGTATCCCATCAAACAGAAAATTGCGTGGTGTGCTCAGAAAGGTATTCCATTCCCTCTATCACACTGTATTTCTCTTCATTAAATTTTCCCATCCTGCTATGTCATCGTCTCACCCCTCCTATTTCTCTGTAGGGCCTCCCCAGCTCTATTCGTTACTTCATGCCTGTAAAGCCCATCCGTGCTCTTATGTGACCGCAGAAGTTGAGGGCCGGCCCGTCGTGTCAAGTGGGGTTGTCAGACGGGCCAAAGAGGCTGGCTCTGGTAATGGCCAGCATTTGCTGAAATCACAGTGTGCATGTCCGTAGGTGGGGGTGGTGAGGCAGAATTGAACACAGTGAGGAGAATGAGAATAAGATAACAACAAAAATGTACAACCGTACCTCAGACTAGGCAAGTCACCGTGAACCAGCTGGCTGCAGACCATGTCAATGAGAGTTCATTTTGCTCCTTTGTGGTTATAATGGGGTTTCAATGAGGCATCAAATGAGGTTTGCTTGAACAGAATCACTGTTCAGCAAAAAGATCTTCACTGCTGCAGATTCAATTCTTTCTCCAGTGCGGCACTGTCAAAGATTATCAGGGAGAAAAAAATACCTTGACTGTGACTGAATGTTTGTGGCTGAATGGGCCCAAGGAAAATGTGTATTGTGGTTGTAGGAAGGAGCGTGTCTGTGACTCAGTGATCAGAAAAATAGAAACCCCCGCATATGATGAAAAGCAATCTCATTTAACAGCCCTGCAACAGATAGATCCCAGAGAGAGGCAATGTTCCATTTTCTGTTGTGACAGAAATCATTCCCAAATGTAGTGTTATTACGGCCCTGTATTGTCCTGGATTGCATTAGGCTGCGTTTTCTGCAGCAAATATTCAAATATTTAAACCGAAGCAATGTCCAATCATCACTTCTTGTCATAGGTTGCATGTTGCATGACTGACTCATCTTTTTTTAATCAACTAAACTAAAAAGTGATGAAAGAAATTGAATTCTCTATATGCCAATAATTATATCCAATCTGATGGTGACTCCTCTTCTCTTTGTATTTGTATTGTATTTCTTCCTAGAAACCCGCTGAATGAAACTACAGTGATATAAGTCACATTATCTCACCTCCTTGGTTGAGTTGTTGATTTGGATCATGAAATATAATATTTTACGAATAAAGATGAGACTTAACATGGGCATTTTGCAGTGTATATGCTCCTTTTCTTCACCGCGGCCCTCCAGTCGAGGCCAAGACGAGATCTGTTTCAGCAGAACATTATGTATGCTGCCACAGGCTAGTGGGCAGCGGACGCCACTTCATCTGAAATCTAGAATGGTCTGCATTATTCACTGCTATAACAGTATATTAGCTCAGCACAACTATACACCACAGTGTTTGCGAATAAATTGTGAATGTGTGTATGTCATCATCATGCTTTCATAATCTACATGAAATTAAAAAATAAGAACATTAACAGGGAAACAGCAGTTGGCTTCAAACAACACTGACACTAATCTTCCTCAGGGATTGTGATGAAGCACACAACCGTCGGTGTTTTCTTAATATCAGTGGGGTAGAGATAGTCTACAGATCAAAAGGCTTGAGTCAGACTTAATTAAAAAAATATTAATCATGTGTGTAGTTTTTCTTTAGTAATTACCCTTATGCATAATAGTGCAGCTAATTATTTAATTAAGAATCAAAGCAGTGGCTTAGGTGCTCTCTGGTGTAAATGAAGAGGAGAGGGAGAAAGAACATGACAATAAATATAACTCCAAAGAAAAAGAAACAAAGTACAAGGAAGGTTTAATATAACACATAACACTGAGGACTGATACTGCACAAAACAGCCTCAATAAATGGTGTTTTACTGTGTATTAGTTTATCCTTGCTGGTAGTATTGACAACTGTTATGCCTGTACTGAAGTTATATTTGGTTATACAGTGTCATCTGCTGGTCAGTAAAGGACACTTCAGTCTTATTTTAAGCCACAAACAAATGACTGTGACAAATGATTTAAATGGCAACCAAAATCATGTGACTCATGGATTTATTGAATATTTAAACATATGGTCACTGTGTGCCCCTTGGGAGGTGTTACAGCTTAAGTGTACAGCAGGCCCTGGCAACAAAAGCGGTAACACAGAAAACACAAAACAAATGCATCACCAAACATTAATTTTACCACTGTGAAAACACACGCATCCACAAAAAGTACAGTTTCATTGTCATAGAAAACATATGTTCTCTTCCGAACGAGATTCATTTATATAGGCAGCATAAGGGATCTACGTTGTGTATAAGGACTCCAGCCAAATAGAAACCAGCCAGATCCTGTTATGTTTCTGCTGTGGCTGAATTAAAAATAAGTCTACAGCCACGAAACCATTAAACATCACTCTTCAAAAATAATATCTGGCTAGTAAAATCATGAATGTGGTTGCTATGTGGATCCATCAGCTGTGGTCAGAAAAACGTAGCTTCCCACAATAGCTCCAGTGGGCATGGAGACAAAGAGGAAGAGATAACACTAACATCAGATAAACGGTTTGCAAAAACAGGGATATGTACATAGAGTACTTTTTTAGAAATATTATAAAAGAATAAATGTCAACTTCTGACCACTCTCTTTCACTTAAGAGTTTTCGATGCTTCTTTGATGTAGCAGCATGCAACTCTGTTCCAGTAATGAATATGTTGATTTTGCTCTGATTGAAGCAGCTCTTTTTCTAAATCGAGCAATCATGGGTCATGTTTGTTGACAGCATACAACTACATTGACCTCGCTGATGGGACGACTGAACACCAACAGCCACTGTTTGCATTCTGATTACTAACCAGCCAGTGAGTCAGAAATGCCAACTTCTGACTGGAACACAGCTGATCCAAACAGCAGGGAATATGGCCCTTTGGTGGCTTTAGCGTGGACACGCATAGCTTGACAGGTTTCGCACAATTCAGAGTTGTAGCTTTACTAGAACAAATATCATACAGCAGAGCCTGTACGAATGATGTCTTCTAAAAAGATTTATCCTTGTCAGTGAGGCCAAAATGACTACTGAGACTTCTCCTTTGACTCTCCTAGACTGACGGATCAAAAACATTTCTCATGCTCTGCAGCAATACAGCCTTTTCATAATCACCCAGTGTGAAGCAGTAAAGCACCCTTTTGAGACGGTCCTCTGCACCAGCTTGACCAGGGTTGATCATCAAGGGACCACTTAACAGAGGGATTTTGATCGAATCTTCGGGAAAAGCTGGAAAAAACAAAACATAAAGACTGAATTCATGTTTTTTTCTGCGTTATGGTAAGAAATCAGGAGGTGATGGCTAAATTCAAACCCTAAAAACCCTTCATTTAGAAATTGTCATCTTACCCCAAAGTAGTTGCTTGGAACGAAGCCCTCCCTGCCACAGAGTGAGGCCCACCACCAATCTGACCCTTCAGGTTTCTGCAGGATGGTGACCATGTCTCCCTCTTTGAAGCTCAGCTCATCGGCTGCCTGAGCCGGGTAGCTCCACAGAGCATACAGCACCCCGCTGTTGTCCACCCCCATGGCCTCCTCCATACCTGGTATTACAAAGAAAGCAGGATATATAATGCACGACTAAACACTTACTGTACCAGAAAGTGACAGTTTGGACTAGTGATCAGGAACACTACTAGTGTTTCTTGAACAAAGGTTTACAGGTTATAATAATATCAACTTTAGATCACTATAGCTTTATGTTGAAACCTGTAATCTGTATTTTTCTTTGTTGCTACTTTATTTTCTTCTGGTAAAGTAGTAAAAGCCGGCCAGTGAGTACATGTGTGTACATGTGTTCTAAACAGTGTTTCAAAGGTTTTTCCGGCCTGCCAAAAATGCAGTTTTGGTATGAAATGTTCATATTTTAGGACACCAAATACTAGCACAAAAATCCCTTAAAGCTTGCCATCACAATGTGTCCTGTTGCAGTGTCCTTGAGAAATATATCAAACCCTATATGTTCTCTAAAGGTTACTATAGATGAGAATATTGGCTAAGAGCCATACAGACAAGCTTAACCTTGAAATACATTTAAAGTTTTATGATGGTTTGTTTTATCATCAAATAGCAGCTTTTTAGCAGAATATTATGTGCATGTGTGTGATGACTGATGGGAGACTAAGTTCAAACCCATAACAAACGCAGCGATTAAAGTACAAAGGTCAGATGTATCATCTGTCAAAGGGTGTCATTCATTCTATTATGATTGGCTTTCGACATTTAATAGTGCAGTGTCATAGGGTGTGTGTGCTGTAGTGTTGTGTCCTTTGAGAACGAATCTTTTGGGTGAATGAACTGAACTCAAACGATCCGTTCATTTCTCAATAAGTACAGTTGAGCTCCCAACGTTCGAGTGGACGTGCAGAGATACACTCACTCCCTGAGTGAGTGATTCAAGTCATTCGTCCGGAGGAGGAACGGGGTGTGTTTAAGACAGCGAATACACAGCTGGTGCAGGTTGCTAACATTTAGCTGCAATGAATCAACATTCAACATTGGACCTGGATTGCAATCCAGATATATGACATTATCTATGTTGATATTATTTGTGTAGACCAACATTTAATGTTACTGCGCACATTGCTGTGCGCACAAACTAACACACACACATAACGCTACTGTTTTGAAAGGAGGACAGCTATAAGGATTACATAGATTTTTTTATCCAGGACCTTCAGTGTTTTGTTGATAGAGTTTGAGTGTTGGGATTGTTGTGCTGCTTGCCTGAGACCAAGGTGAGACAGAATACGAGAGTGACCATTCTCAGTTCACTATAGAGCGTCGCCCTTGTTTTTAATATATTTATATATTTATTATATTTTTGCTAAATAATTCAATAACTAAACTAAGGACACTGTATTTAACACTTCCTATAACCCCCTATATGAAAACTGAACAGCATTTACCCCTCTAACGAATTACTTAGACTTCGCTTTGTGTAACATACACAAATGGGTAAAGCAAAACATCTCTTCATTCTCGACTTCTATCGCCAGAGTCATCATGACATTTGGTTTGATGTCGCAAAGCAAAGATAATGAAGTCTGTTGTAATCCAATTCTGTGCAGAACTGTGAAGTCTTCCCCCGAATTTGTTGTTTTAAAAAGATTTATTTAAATTGTACTTGAAATCTCTAAAAATTCTAAAAGGACCAAAAATGATAGGATATCCTATAACACATTCCCACTGAAGTAAATAACTGAACTCAGACTGAATTCTTCCCTTGTATGATAATGTCTTGTCACGTGTTAATTTACATTTTTTTTAATGTATTGTATTTTATTTTAAATAATTATTCTTCTTGTTACCAAAGACTATATTTTCTATATATCTTTATACTGGAGAAATTGAGTTTATGTTGCCACGTTTGTTTGTAAGTTCTGCAATAAATTTAAAAAGCCTTTTAAAAAGTTAAAGATCCATGGTTTATACTTGCACTCTTGCTAACTATTTGAGGTCACACTAAGAGGAAAAGCTTTTGTAGAAGAGATAAGCGCGCAAAATCAAACTGTAAGTTGGAAACTTACTGGTGGCGATGCTGAAGTCATGTGACCGCGGTGTAGACCGCATTTAGGCTTCAAAAATCATAAAAGCGGTGAACATTTGTGAAAATGATCTTGGTGAACAAAACACAAAAGTGTCATCAACATTTGTTTGACACAGAGGTTATTTTCTGAATCCAATGGAAAAATCCCATTGGCTTTTTGTCGGGGGAACCAGGGCCATGCTAACTTCCGGATTGGCCTACAAAAATACCTCGTCCCTGCAAATCTCTATAAGCAGGCAGAACTTAAGTTGAAGCTTCGGACAAGCACTGAAGGATTCAGTGAACAAATCTTTTTAAAACAACTGATTGTGATGATTCAGTGCGCCGAAAAGCGGTTTGCTCCTGTGCGTATGTAGGTGCAATCGCCTCACCCCTCAGGAAGTTCTCGCATTCCTCAAACCCAACAGCGTAAGGATCACACTTTTGGGAGGCGGTTGCGCCGTCGCTCTGCGTCATGG
The DNA here is from genome assembly GCA_011952105.1 of Coreoperca whiteheadi. Lineage (NCBI taxonomy): Eukaryota > Metazoa > Chordata > Actinopteri > Centrarchiformes > Sinipercidae > Coreoperca > Coreoperca whiteheadi. Next base: position 5,371,179 of record CM022478.1, on the reverse strand, counting down.
CCATGACCGCAGCTCCGTTTCTCACCAAAAACTCACACAGAGGACGGTCGTTACAAGAAGCTGCACAATGCAGCGGAGTCCTGTGGGCCAAAGCACTCGCGGTAATTAAATACATCTAGGGGTACAAGATTACTGTTCCCGAAAATGTCACATTAAGACACATTAGGAACTCTACAATGCCATTAGCAAAACCCTCACCTTGGCAAACTCAAAATTTAACAAGTCATCTTCTATGTACTGAGTTATACAAAACCTTCACAGGAGGCCAAAGACAATGAGAGAGGATATAGGTGGAAAGGAATAAGCAAATATTTACCAGCCGTGGCTGTCTGGTGCGCTGACATTGGCTCCAATGCGAACCAGGAAATCCACTACATTGTAATGGCCCCCGCAGATGGCATTATGAAGGGCAGTGATGCCTTCATCATTGGGTTGGCTAGGGTCGTTCATCTATGGAAAACATTTTACACAGAGCGAGTCAGCATTAAGATATTCTTACACTGTTACGTATCAAGACAGTGTGCTGTTAAAGGAAGACGTTTTTCTGTCAGGGTCTATTGTAACTGGCATCATCCACTTTGGCCTCATTCGAAAACTACTGTCAGAATCACCGTGAGCCAGCACTCAACCCCCCAACTGAAATGGAAGTAGAAGCTGTTTTACTGCATGAGCAACTTCCAGGGCAATGTATGTCTGTGTGAGGAAGATGCAGGGATGTGTTGATTAAGGAAATGCAGGCTCAGCAAACCTTCCCTGAGAGAATGAAAGTTAAATATAGTGCTTCTCAAAGTCTACACGCTGAACTGGAGCGCCACCTTTGGCACTACCCTTGGCTGTCTTAGTTCATACTGGTTTGAATGAGTTTAAGAGTTTTTACTCTATAAACTGTGTTTACGTAACTTGCTGATGAAAGCTAAAAAGAATTTTAAATGTTTTTGGAAGTTGTAGAATTATGGTATTAATGGTAAATAAGGTAAATAAACAATTTCACCAAAATGACAAAAGCAAAGTGCATTATTGTCTTCATTTAAATTAATGAATTAATCTTTAATTTCAATAGATTTTCTTATATAACTACGGTTGGTAGTCTTTACATCCAATCATGCACATTTCTTTGAATCGATTTTACCCTTGTTGTCTACATTTCTTATGATCTTGTTTCCCTTACTCAATCGAAGCTGTATATTTGTATGTCTTTTTAATGTATATTTAAAAGAAAATTATTTGTATATACATTTTGGTTCAATGGGTTTAGTATTTTAGGTATGATTGCTATTACTGGGAGTAGTAGTAGCGGCAGAGTGGCAGTTGTAGCTGTAGTAGTGGTAGTGGCAGTATATACAATAAGGTATAGAGTATGTACTGTATATTAGTATTGGCACACACACCTCCTGCACGGCCTTCTGCACAGTCTCCAGTTCTCCGACCAACGCTCCATCCAGCAGCAGGATGAGCGGGCTGAGCCGAGCTCGCTTCCCAGTACCTTTGTGCTCCCGATTGGACCGCCGCAGAATGGAATGGTAGCTCTGAAGGGACAAACAGGCTGCATGCTTGTATAAAGTACAGAACAGTCGACTGCAGAGAATGTCATCCAGCACAATTATTTAAAACAAAATGTAACAGTAGCCATTTTATAATAATAATAATTGTTGCCACATCGTGTACAGTAGTTACATTAAAATGTCCCTTTATAGTGCATTGAATGCATAATAAAATATTAAATGTATAAATACCATCATTATTTTATCCCATTATCTAACCCTGTGGTGATTTACTCTATTTTTCTTTCATATGTGGTGTGGTACAGCACATTCTTAATGTTATAAGATAATATTATGTTACACAGCAATGTATTGCACTAACTGGCTTTATCATATTTTCAACTGATTTAGAGGCCATTCTGTGGTTTTTGTTTGTTTTTTTTACAAATTGACACATTTCTGCTTGTCCACAACCAGTTGCTCTGAGCGCATTTCTTACTCTGAAGTCATGGGGAATCAGTGTCGATGTCGGAGGTGCAGGTAAAGGGGCGGGAGGTGTGGCGCTGTCCTCTCCATCTGAGGAGCTGTTGCTCTCGCTACCTTGCTCCCCCTTCTGGCGGCGGTCCTTCTTGCGAAAAAGCTTGTCGATGAGACTTTTATACTGGTTTGGCTGGTAAAGGGAGGCCTTCTTCAGGGGCTGTGACTGGTCCACGGAGCCCCGTCTCTTCAGGGCCCGGGGGAATTCTGCCCGGATGCGGAGCAGCACCTCCAGGTTAGGAATCTCCTGGCTCTGGGCCTCATGGGCCACCACTGGCTGCAGCCTGGTGGGGCTGAGGGGCCGGGGAGCTGGGGGTACTGCCTGCGGCATGCTGGGATTCTCGGAAATCACAGGCTGCTCTAACTCTGCATCTATATCCCCTGGGTTCAGCACTGTAAAGATGGATATCAAACCAAATTGTTGTTGCACACAGTTCAAAGATGGTCAAAGATCCTGTGAACATAGAGAGTGTCAGAACGTGTGTGCAGATTTTGAATGTGTTATACCGTCACTGTATATGGCTGGTTGCCTCAGCTCAGGTGGGTTTTTCTGTGGCTGGAGTACAGGTTGGTTGAAGAATTCCCTCGGGATGGGTACAGCTGGTTGGTAAGGTGCCATATCACCTTCTCCACCAAGGTCTCTGGGGTGGCAGTTTGACATTGCTCCCCAGTGAGGGTTTTGGAGACGCATGATAACGGAGAGGGGAATGGGCTTGCGCTGACGGGACTGAGCCGAAATTGGGGGAATAGAAATACGGGAGATGATGGGCTGAGGGTAGTAAGGGGAGTGGGCTGGGGATGAAACATCTGGAGGTACTGATATATGTGTGTTACGGGGGAGAGAACTTTGGGAAAACTGGAGAGCCTGAGAGCGAGGATTCTGGAAAGGAAAGAAGAGAAGGTTACATTCTTGCTCATCCCAGTCCACTGAATAAGATGACAGTGTAATGTGAAGGATCTCTGATAGTGCCAAATCACAGAGAACTAACTCTGCAGCTCTACCGAGCTTTTAAGCTTCTTTAAGCTCGTTTTGATTTACAGCAAATGTATTGTATGCTTCATCAACAATTAGGCACTTCAACCTGTTATTATCAGTGAAAACAATACTACTGTAGGTGACTTGTAGTAATTCCCATTTGGTGGATAGCTGAGGCTTCTCAAGAACGTGAGGGAATGGCTAATAGAAAACAATCTGGGCCACAAGATAAGCCATACAAACAAATCTCTCACAGGGCATATTTAATAGTTTCTCTGATAAAACCCACCTTTTTGAGGCTTGGGGCTGGAGGAGGGCCATCAAGATTGGATTCTCTCCAGCTGCTATTTGGCACAGACGGCCGGAGCCACTCTTTGTCTGTTACAGGAAAGTGTTAGTTTAGAAAACAGAGACGACCTAAAGTCCAGGCAGAGCACCAGTGCTCCTTAGGTCTTTTATCTAAATTGTTTGTCTGGACTAATTCCACAACTTCATCTACAACATAAAAGTAGACGAAGCAGAACAGAAAGTATCAGAAATCAACCAACTGTCATAGGTGTGGTGAGGTTTCTTCTCGTAGGACACGTCGAGATCTGTCTCATTCCACTTGCCAGGACTCTTTTGTCGCTGCACATTCTCATCTGGGAGAGAAATTGAGAGATATTTATATATAGAGAGAGGTTAAGAGAGATAGAGAAAGAAAATAAGAGAAAAAGAAACACAAAATAAGAGTGCCAGAAAGAGGGATAAATTACAAAAGGAAGCTTGAAAAGAACAGCACTTTACACGCCAGTAGTTCGCCAAGACTTTTTATTTGTAGAGTTGAAGAGTCTTTGAAAGATTAGTGTGACATTAAACCCAGAGCTATTAATTTTACACAGTATGCAAATCTCTCAGGTAGATTCCCCACTTGCATTTGATGTTAACTCAAAATGACTACAAAGGGACTATAGTTCATTTAATCCTGTAATAATTAAATGTTCAGTTTTACAGCTGGATAAGTACAGCCACTTACCAGCTTGCCTGAAACCGCCAACATTTCGAGGGAGTGTGTTGGACGTTAGAAAATGGAAGGACAAAGGAGAGGGGCTCCTGTCTAGCCGAGGCGACCTGCGGCCCATCTGGCTGCTGTCATAAGGGCTAAGCAGGACGGGGGCTGAATGGAGCGAGGCAGACCGAGATGACTGGTCAAAAGAAACAGCTGTGGGGCTCGAAGAGGGGCTTCTATCCACGTAACTGATTGAGCCTTGTGGGCTCTTGTTGTAACCAGAGGGGGAATTACGCCTTGGGGTGTGAGGCGACTGTTTGGGGCTCCTCTGGCCATACGAGTAGCTGTCGGATACAGCTTGAGGAAGTGGCGAGTGGGCCTCCCTGTTGACCTTGCGAGGTGAGAGTGGGCTGGTGGAGAAGACAGAGTCCACAGGACGGAAGGTTGTTGAGCTCGGGGAGAAAGGCTGAGAGCTGGAGCTACCATTACTGCTCCCACTTGACACCCTTGTAGTGACGGAGGTGTTGGACGGCCCAGCGGACTGAGGATTCTCTCTGGTTATTGTAGAGACGTTCTGAAGGGAAAATGGATCTGTTATAAATATTATAAGGAACTAATATAACTCTGTGCTGGATAGTAAGATTTATGCACATTAATCATTTTAACAAAGATAAAGACAACACTTATTTTGCTGGCCTTCAACAACGATGAAAGAAACTCTAATGGAAAACCCAAGTGCTAGTGCAATGCTAGAGACTAGCTATGAGAGGGTGCAGGACAACTCACTAAAGAGGGACACCCACATGTATACACATTTGAAAATGTTGCAAACACTACATAGAATATCACTGTTACAAACTGTTGCAAACTTACAGCTAAATGGTGAAAACCAGTACTGGAGTTGTGTGTGTACCTGAGACGTAGACTTTGTGTTGTTCTTGTCAGAGGAGGCCTCATTCAGCAGGGAACTGAACTCTCTGGATAACTCATCTGCTGTAGCCAGCGATGCATTCAGGTCATCATTTATACTCTGGACTGAATATAAACCACATAAGCACCACAGACAGTTAGCATAGGATAGTACTCCCACGTGCACAAACATACACTGAGCCAAAAAGACGACTCAAGGATTTGCGGAAACTCACACAGCATGCCGCTGCCAAAGCTTGCCGGAGAACTCATGGCTGCGACGTAGCAGCGTTCGGCTCCTGAGAAAAGGAAACCCACCAAAGCTGTTAGGAGAGAAGTCTCACGCTACCTTGTGAGTAGCGGTAGTGATTGTGAAAATTGACAGTGTTTTCACAATCTCACGAGATGGATTCCCATGCATCGCTTTAGACATTTTAGACACTCAACATGCTTCTGATGCAACAAAAGTGCAACAGCAAAAGATTTATACAAACAAGCTCTGCTCTCTGTCCTCTAGGTTCCTCTCATTCCACTTAACTCAGCTTTTGACTCTTAGTTTGGTGCAGTAAAATTAGACTTGCTTCGGCTCCAATTTGAAAACACTAAGTAGTGTTTAATCCTACCCTTTCTCTCCTGCTGCAGACTTCCAGCTCTCTCACCCCCTTCTGACAGAGAGACAACGTTCTGTGGAAACGTAACCTGAACGCCTTTCATGTCTAAACAAGCAACAAGTTTTCTCATATTTGACAAATGCAACAACAGAAAAAAACAAACCCTTGCAGGCATGCTCGAAATGATTTATGTCAGGATCGCGCCACTCAATGACATCAACACTGGTTGAAGTGTCTGTCCTACTTGCTAACTCAACCACATTGTCTGTGGTACCAGGTGTTCCAGTTTAACATCATATATGACCGGTCTGTTTGACAGCCAATTTCAGAAAGATAAACAGGTGCAGTACACAGTTAGTCAAGTGGATGACAGATTATACTAATACTCCAGACAGCTGTGTATGCCAACAGGTCAATTGGTCCAGACTGGGGACAGAAAGCTATTCAAATAATGTGGTAATGCCGAAGAGTCACTGCATGCCTAACAATCACTTAAAATGTCTGCATGGAAAATAATTCTTCATAACTTCTTTCTTCATGTCTGGTCATTAATATACTTCTTGCAACAACAGCAGCTGTCAAATATTGAGAAAATGGAATAAATTGTGAGCTTCTATTTGTGGTCAGTAAGTATGACAAATTTTAGTAATAGTAAAATTACAAGAAGCAATAGACCTTACAGTAAAGTTCAATACCTTGATTCATTTTCCAGTGTGATTATTCTGTAAAAGAGACATATTAGAATACAAAAAGAAAGGCGAACTACTCTGTGGCATTTTCTTCATAGACTGAAAATACAAAATATTAGTGCAGCTTTCTCTTTTAAGTACTGTAACGCCTTAGTATTGTGGAGAAGCTTTAGCTCATGACATTCCTAAAGGGAACAGCAAGTCCTGATATGGCCTTCATGTGCATCTGGATAAGATACATGCCATGGCGGTCTAAACCTAATATTTTATTTCCATTAGACAGTTAATATGTGCATGTTGGGGCTAATAAAATATCTCAAAATTACAGTTAAATCGTATGTTTATCCGAGTGTGTTGAGCCATCCTAACACACCTGTGCCCCATTTACAATCCTTCCCTAACTAATAACAGCCATGTAAGTCTAGTCACTCGCACAGACAGAAAGTGAGGTCAGTCTCTCAGCCTGTGGAAAACAAAGAATCTACTGTTCCCTGATGATTCAACCTCTGGCCCCCTCTGTGACCATTCAAGATTTCTGTGAGCTATTTTGGTACGTAGTACCACTTGGTATACTGTAGGTTTACTAGTTAGGCTTACACACCTATTGTATTGTATCACTTTTGATGATACACATCCTTCTCAATAAGCCTCCAACACCAGTTGAGCATTAGACAGGAGTGGAGGAAAACACGTGTTGTATAAGCTATATTGAAGTGGGCTGCACAGCCAGATAATAACTGGTTTTCACTCTGTGTTCTGTACTGTAGCAGGGAGTTGTTGTGTCTCAAACAGGCCTGACGACTCATTCCTCACTACTCCTCCCAGGGAGGCAATCACTTCACACACAGCCTGGGACGCTTATCTCGGTCAGGAGCAGCTCGCACAAAAAGAGATTACATTCTCACTGACTCACAAAGGTCAGGTCGATCACTCACTCACTGAACTCTCCCCTTCCTGCCCAGAAATGCATTCACCCCACCCCTTTCCTCCATGTTAAACTCCTCTGCATGCCATATGGCACTTTCTCTGTTTTCTCTTCACTGGTTCTATGACCACTTTTACTGCGCTGGTTACTGTTTGCCTTCCTCTCCTTGTTACTGCCACAGTGTCAGTACACCATCGAAAATATATCTGAGCCAATTGTACTTCTAGATTGAATAAGTAAATAGTGTTGGATTTGTTCATGAAGTTTATTTTTCTCTTCACTCAAACCTTATTCCAATGTGTTACTGTGACTTAAAATAAGCCAGCAGGTGTAACAGCATATAATTAAAAAATGTTTTGTGTCAGTGGCTAACAGAGTGTTACTGTCAAGGTTCACGGGTTAATAGATTAATAGACTTGATATAAATGTATATCTTGGATAAATGTTATGTTATGTTGTCATTTAGATTCTGGATTGGCTTGTGTCTTTGCCCTTTTTTGTGTTATTTGGTGGTTTTGAGGTGATAGATTGTTTTTATCTTGACAGCTTGTGTTGGCAATTTGCATCTCATATCAGCATACTTTATTGCTGTGCAAATATATAGTATGCATATATAGTATATATAGTGTAGTATATAAATGTTTTTCAGGGAACGCCAACATACATGCAATTATCACACTGAGTATCAAGTTAGGCAACTGTTACACCTTAAAGCGCACACCCAGCAGAGAGGGGTGTTTGTCTTCAAGTGTTGAGACACAGAAACATTAATCATCTGAAGATTTAAAGTGGACTGACAGCTTGTGGCCACTGCCGCACCGCTGTCCTCTATTCCAGGCTTGCTAATTTGCTGCTGCACTTTGGTTGCTTTCGCAACAGAAGTTTCGTGGAAAAACCTCATGTCAGCTGCTTCTACCATTTTAACAAACAACAATTAGCTCTCTCGAGTGGTCAAGCTATAAACTGTTGGCTACCTCTGTATACTAGACTTAAAAAAAATTGGGAACTCAGAAACTTTCTTAGTGGACACTCAAAAAAAGCACAGAGAGCCTGTGGGAAGCAGAAGGGCGATTTAAGGATTAAAGACAATAACCATTAGTTTTGCATAATGACAGGGTGTGTCTGACCAAGACTACAAGCAGTCCCTCCCTCTTTCCCTTTCCTTTTATGTCCTTTACCAACAATTCCAGATTGCGTATCTAACCGATTCTCTAATTCTGCTGAACTCCTTATTTCCATCCAGGCATCCATTCATTTCCCCTCCCTCCTGTTTCACTATTGTCCCTCCTTCATATCCTTCCTCCAGATTTTTCATCTCTGTTCACTCTTGGGAGGGAACATGGCTGAGAATGAATGATTAAAAAAAAAAAAAATCCTCTGACACACCGAAACGCTTCCCTTTGTGGCTTGCGTTTCATTTTTCTTTGTCACGGAGTCCTGAGACCTAAGTCTGGCGGTGTGTCATCATGCAGACAACACAAAGTAAATTATGTCCCACAGGTGAATAAACCTCCTGCCGATCCCCACAGCTGTGATTTCATAGGACTGCGGTGATACGCTTTCTTAGGTTGCAGTGAAAAGCATAAACCCTGATCCTAAAATTAAATTTCCACAAGCTGTCGTAATTGCTTTAGGACAGCTTGATTTGAAATATCCGGATTATCATTAGTCAGAAGTCCCTTGAAAGTATTTTCATGCCATGAGTCCAACGCCAAAGATAACATCCAATGTACTGTTTACATTGGCCTACCACTAGCTCAAGTGAAGGGAACATTGCTTGAAATGGGTCGGTGGCATTTCTGGATTCTGATAGGAGACCAAGGCCAATTATGCAAATACAGGTGGGAGGTATTGTGTAATTATTATGTAAAACATGTGGAATCTGTGTCACAGTGCTCTAGGAAGGAGATTCATTATCTGGTGAGTTTATGGTTTTCATCCTCAGTATCTGCTGCAACAACAGAAAGAGTGTTTTCCAAAAAGGTTTCTCCAAAGAATATCACCCCAGGTCTTATAGATTATAAAACTATGACCAAAAGCTGTATTGAAGTTTTTCTTTCTTAGCTACATGAGCTGTTGAGATTTGACTACTGTTGAGAGATAAATTCCATGCTCACATGTGACCTACCATAAATGGCTCATAGATTAATCATATCTTCTACTTCCACACTTGACCAACTGTAAGCTTCTCAGATACAAAAACTCCGCCCAAAGTGTCTTTTTATAACGCTTACACCCGCACCTAATTAGTCATTACAATGCTCGCCTTTCTGCCCAAATGAATACACAAACGAGTGTGCATGCGCGCAAGCATGCACACTCGGCAGATTCTATTCATGACAGCAACTGGCATTGCCAAAGTCAACAGCCTTAAACAATGCAGCTATATTGGATCCTCTGAAGCTGAGGATAACAATCTCTGCAGACACTAAGGGTACGTAAACTATATGGACCAAAGGATATTTCTGAGATGATAACAACAAATCCCTATACAATACAACTTGCCTTCATTCTTCTTTTGGTTCATAATGCTGCAGACTCCCCTTTGGCAAGGTAGCTTCTAGCACTATGCTCTCCACTTCTAGAGCACTGCTGTTCTCCACAGCATATGACTCTGGAATCTCTCAGTGCAACACGACATAACAGACATTTCTGGCGAATGACATGCTTCACGTAATGCCTGCAGTGTGCCATGCCCCTGCGGAGGTACAAAGAGTGCGAAGCAGGGCCCTTACCAAGAAGTGACAAATATGTGTATCTGCTTGCATGTGTGTGCATGCACGAGTTTAATAACTTAGAAAGACATTAGAGTGCTGTGGTGACGGTGTGAGCGGTTTGTTGGGCAACAGGTTACAGCAAGTGCATCACGCACCGCAGCCAACAGGACCCAGTGCAGAGCACACAAGTTGGATTGTTGCCATTTAAACCCTGCTCTGACAGGAATGTTTGGTTTGCTTGCAGATCACAGTTGTTTAGTGACCTGCCCTGCTACTAAGTTCACCAAATAACTGACACACGTGAACTCCTAACTTGCATTCACGAGAAACAGTGTATTATGGATTTTTTGTTAATCACAGCAACACTTAAATCAATATTCATATCATTTGTCTACACAGGTCACACAATGGTAAACATCCAACCATCTGCTATCACATAAAAGATCATAAACTACCATATAATCAGATAACATTCCTATTAAATCACTATTAATGAAGTCACAAAACCCCACAGGTCCATGTATAGTAACTCTGGCTGTATATGAACGGCAGTTTAAAGTCACTGGTGAAGGGTGCTGTACTGGCTACACATCAGACTATCAATATCCAGCAGCTGGCTGTTGCATTTAAGCTTCCCTCTGTGTTTGTAGACTGCGAGGCATGCCAGGCAGGAATGGTAACATCTGACTTTCATTAGTTGGAGAAACAAGCTCCTCCTCGCATTCAAGACCCCTCACAATGAACAAGAAAACCATGGAAAGAACTATTCAAACGGGGGGGCGGGGGGGGGGGGTCATGTTCTAGACATGTAGCCTACTTAATTGGAACTCCGGACAGACTCAAAGGGCTACACCAACGACACACTGCTCTCCCAACACAGACGCGATGCTATAAAAACACAGCGTATCCTTCCCCTCACGCGGTATCTCCCACGCAGATTATGTGCGTGCCCTACGGGACGACTCAAAAACTCCCTTACCTCAAAGGAAAACACGAACAAACGAGAACGCCTTTGTTTCTTCTGTCCCAGAGTCGAGGGGAAAGCCGAGCCGTGTTAAAGTTTCAAGTCCTCCCGAAGTCACTTTGCTCAATGTGCGTTTCCCTCTTGCTGCTCCAGACATTTAGTCATAGCTGCGTACTGAGCTGGGTTATTTTGGCGCAGAGTCCAGCCCCTCCGGCGCTCCGTCCGCTGCTGTAACCCGAACCAGGTGTTCCTGCGGCCGGCCCAGGTGAAGCGTTCGAGCCCCCTTATGACGTTGTCTGTAAAGTACAAGGACGCCTATACACGTTGCAGAAACTCCCACGGGCACATAAAGCTCCAATCACCCCAGCAGTTATAACCCGTGTACAGAGATCCAAGTCATCACAACCTGGAACTTAAACAGCGAAATATCACAGCCATTACAATAAACTTTATTTATATGGCACTTTTTTCTTAACGTGGTTACAACGTGCTTTCCCGAAAGAATGGAATATCAACCAGAAAGGCGGGTAAAATGAGAACATTGTCAAAAGAACACCAGCAAAGCAAAGAGCAAATAAAAACAATCAAACAAAAAAGATCCAATAAAAGCGAATGAAAACAGTCAAAATAAAAAAAAATATCACAACATTTCCGAAGGCTTTCACAAAAAAGGAAAGTTTTAAGAAGAGATTTAAAAGTGGTTCGAGACTCAGTGTGTCTGAGTTCAGTAGGCAGAGAAACTTTTATAAACGTATACTTTTATATATTTATATGATAATGATATTCAACTTATTATGAACACAACGATTACAAAGAGGCACGTGGCTTTTCTTTTACATGATTGTGACCACTTTCATGCAGATTTATGAAACGCTGTAACTGTATACCTCGTATGAAATATTGTATAACATGTAGAAATGTGCTCTAGGTTTGTTTTTTGATCCAGCATCCGTAAAAGTTGATTGGATGTGAGTATACCCTACACCCCTGTGTCTAGGCTACACGCATCACACATGCCTCAGTGATGTTGCATATGGGTGACAATCAATCATGTGCCGAAAATAAAGCTTGTGGTGATGTTCATATATCGTGTATTATGGTTCCACAGTATATAGGCCAACTTGCATATTCAGTGGCTCTTCCTATAGGCCTATACCAGATAGGACCGTTTATGGAAATCATGAATAAATCATTCTATTCTCATTCATGCTGAGTGGTTTTTTGTTGTTGTTGTTGTTGTTGTTGTTAAAGAAGATCCAGTATTTAGGTAGGCCAACAGTATCACTACATCACTGATTGGTGAAACCCATGGACTGTAGCCTATAGGTTCTCTGGGCTCGCGTACGTTCACATTATTTAAAAAAAGGTGAGTCAGTTATACAAAGCATTGGCACCGCTATTTGCACAAATTACGCCGAGCAGATAAAAAGTACACAACAGGAGGGCTGATAACAATAAATAGTATAGAAATACAAAAAAAATAAGGGATGAAATCAAAATGCGAGACAAATAAATATTCTAAATAATTTGAAAATGACATAATAATAATAATAATAATAATAATAATAATAATAATAATAATAATAATAATAATAATAAATACAGTTCTTCAAATAAATAAACACATAAATAAGGACAGACATAAGATTTCGGTCGAGATGAACCGCGCCCGGCCTGACCAGGCGGCAGCAGCAGGGGGCGCTGTCACCAAGCTGCAGTCAAGCCGCACAGTTTCCAGCAGCCTTCAGAGAACATACAGGAAGTCACAGGGAATATTTCCATCGTGCTAGAGCCACCTGCGGGCTGCCTGTAAGTTTGCAGACCGCGTTCGGAGAGCTGTGGCGGGGAAAATAAATCTGTGCTGTTGATCCTCTGACGGTGAAGCAGAAAACAGCCCCCCTCCTTTTCCATGAAGATGGGCAATCAACAATAAGAATACATCTACCTGTCACAGTCTGGTCTAAGTTTGTCTATCATTACCAGGCCTATACTTTATTCGTTTAAAGATGCCACTGTTCTAATTGAGGGGACAATCAGAGAAAGATTGGGCAGATTTTAGCCCTTGGAAGTGGTATTTATTCAAATATAGCCTATATGTAAAGGCACTGTCATTTAAACACCATACCACCCTAAATCTAAGAAATGTAACTACTGAAACAGCCCAAACATTCTCAGTTACTTGCATAGGCTGCACACGGGGAGGAAAAGCAACAATTATGACTAAAAGACTTAAGTTTCCTCCAATAATTAGACTCAGTTCGGGAACATCTGTATATTTCTTTTAATAGGTTTTCTGTCGCTTATAAAAAAGTTAGAACCTCTGCGGGCTATTGGTCTCATGTTGTGCAATAAAGGTTTTAATCTGTTCACAAGCGTATCGTGTGTGGTTGACAATAATACAACTGATATGATAATTTATAGCACTTATCAAAAACGAGCAATTACAAAGGGACATGCAAAGCAGACAAAGGCTAGAATACAATGCCAGACACACACACACACACACACACACACACACTTCCACATATAGCCTGATTGCAAACAAATAAATAATAAAATAAATAAAGATTATAAGAACGCCGAATTATAACTTGATGACAGGGTTAAATCGGCCAGAGACGTGGAATATGTTTAGTCCAATAATCCCACAGGTTATAAATATTATGCAGCGACAGAATAACACAGCTGTTTGGACCTCAGTCTAATTATGTTCCCCGCGGAAGGAATAACTATGGCTTGTCGCCATAACTGCTGCTTTTCCTCCCAGGGTGTGGACTAGTCTATGTAGACCATCGTGAAAAGTAGATGTATTGTTGTTGTTACTGGGGGGGGGGGTCTCTTCTGCCTCTTCTGCTTCAACTTCATCAGCGCCCGAGGGCGACTTCTTCCGCCATAGCTCTCCGAACCCGAACGCGGTCTGCAAACTTACAGGCAGCCCGCAGACGGATCTAACAGGATGGAAATATCTTCTTCCTCCTCTTTTTTAACGGCGGTTGGCGTCCAGTTTAATGGCGCATTACCGCCACCTTTGTTCTGGAGTGTGCATCAGTCAGTAGGTTTACTATATAATCTACTTTTTTCCAGGGATTAAGAGAGAGAGAAAAACAAAAAAACAAAAAAACCCATCATATCCTATAATAAAGCCCAGTATCCCTTAAAAAAACCAACAATACTCTCACCTGTGCTCTATCATTCTTACTTAGTATTGTTTTTAAAGTGAGTTTCTGCACCCGTAGTTCCTTTAGTCTATTATCCATTATCACTCTCTCCCTCTGATATTTCCTACATTGTAGAATGACATGTTCCACCGATTCCTCTTCCTGACACTCCTCACACATACCCGTCTGACGTTTCCCCACCATTTTTAATGTTTTATTAAGAGCACAGTGTCCCAGCCTTAGGCTCGTTACCGTTTCCTCTTTTCTGTCTCTACCTCCTACCTTATTTATTTTAATACTCTTTTGAATATGGTATAGATGTCTCCCTTTCCCCTCACTATCCCACATTTCTTGCCATTTTTGGTTAATTTTTTCCCCATATTATACAGGATGTAAATATTCCCTGTGACTGCCTGTATATGCTTTGAAGGCTGCTGGAAACTGTTCGACTTGACTGCAGCTTTCTTGTCATCGCCCCCTGGCTGCTGAGCCTGGTCTCGTCCACCTGCCAGGCGAGGTCTAGTTCTTCTTCTTATTATTATGATTTTTTTTCTCTTCTTTTATGAGGCACCGTCTTTTTATAAACAGTCTATGGGCGCACTTCATTTTGAATTTACAGATGGATCCAAGGATCCCAATACCAGATTTGCAGAGACGCAGTAGGCTATATATACCAATGTGTGAATTTTATATTAAGAAAAGAGTAACCAACCAGTTGTCAGTATATACTACAGAGCTATTGGCAACATTATTGGCCCTGCAGTGGATAGAAGAGAAGGAAATAAATAACACATTGTCATTGCATCTGATAGTTTGTCAGCACTTGAAAGTATAAAATCTGGCAGGTCATCACTTAGGATGGATATTGTCAATGAAATATTTTGTAAGATGTATGATATGACAGTTAAGGGTGTGTGTAGGCCTACACAATTAATTTGTGCTGACATTCTGGCTAAACAAACTCTAAGAATAAAGCAAGTAAGTCTACATATTCCATTAAGTAAAGCAGAAGCTAAAGTATACATTAGAGCATATACACAATCAGTCTGGCAGCTATATTGGGATGACCATGAAACAGGTAGACACTTGTAAACAGGTTGATGCTGGGAGAAAAGTAGGAATCGAAGGGAAGGAAATATCATTACGCGGCTTAGAATTGGACATACTGGACTGAATAGTACATTATATAGAATTGGTAAGCACCCAACTGGGGAATGTGTGCAGTGTACTCAACAAGAAACATGTACTACTTCATTGTATAAAATTCAACAGTGAGCGGTATCACCTTATTCAGTCAATAAAGAAAGTAAACCAGCATGACTTTTCTTTATCAGGTTTATTGGGCTAACAGGATATATGATGATATTATTACATTTATAAAAGAATGTGAATTAAATAAGAGAATATAGTTTGTTTGTTTTTATTATGTATGCATACGGCTTGATCCACACTCCAGGCCAGTCGGTGGCGGTAATGCACCTCTAAGCTGGTTTGCCTACCGCCAATAAAACACCAAAGAAGAAGTAGAAGAAGAAGCAGAAGAAGAAGAAGAAGATCTATCAATCGCCAACGTCATCGCGTAAGCCCAACGTGCACCGCCCCTACGGTGTTTCCGCCAAGATGGTCGTCGGTGCCTTCCCTATCGCCAAGCTCCTCTACCTCGGAGTAAGGCAGATGAGCAAGCCTGTAGCGAACCGAATAAAAGCGGGAGCCAGGAGAAGCGAATTCTTTAAGAATTACGTCTGCCTGCCGCCGGCGCAGTGTGAGTAACCGAGCAACTGCTGCCAATGACCGCTAGATTTCAGTGTCAGATACCCGGGCGAGGGATAGAGCGAGAAGGCTGCAACAACCAATGGGATTGCGGTGGTCTAGACCGCTTAACCAATCATTTTCATGGGTCTAAACGTTCGACCAGTAGCAGCCAGGCAAGCTTAGAGAGGGCGGGCCATTGCAACTGTGTGAATACTTTGCTCTTTCGCCCCGCGTCCTGTTCACATTATGACATCAGGTTTGAATTGATGGACATATTTTAGATGTTTGTGCTCTGTTGTTAAGACACATTAGACACTTATCTCTGTTTAGTCAGAATAAACTCTACCAATGTAGAAAGCGAAGCTAATTTTATACAATGTTATTTAAACTGTGTGCTTCTCAGGAAACTTGTCACGAAGGGACTTCACTGAGATTAAAACAAAAAAAAAAAGCTCTAACTGGGCACAATTAGTATTCAAAACTTATACACTGGTCACACAAAATGAAGCCCAGAGCAACTAAACCCAGAACAGGACACAATAGCATATTAAAGGCAGAGGAGATTTTTCCAAAGTTAGACTCTTAGTGATAGTATGAAATAAAACTTTTAAATTGGGGAGAAATAACAGACACATTGGGCGCGACCGTTCAAAGATATATCTCACTGAGCGCTCCGTCAGTGCTAGAAAGATAGGACACTATTGACAATGACGTGGACAGTGGCAGCCAAACGCCACCAAGGCACTGATTATTAAGACTTGGTATCTGGATGTATGGTGCATGTTTAGGGCCTTGGCCTCAGGTAGAGAGTGCAAAATGTCCCCTGACTCACCCGAGTTAAGACAAACAAACAAGCAATTCCAGGCAATTGTGCACTGCATTCACAATGCAAACTGTGTGTGATAACATGCATCTCATCGCATTCTTACGTGTATATCGGGCTGTTCGCCTGTGAGCAACACCCAGGTGTATTGGCGGTCTGACGGGAACGCTGTGCGCTCTGTGTCCTCACAGTTTACCACTGGATTGAGATGAGAACGAAGATGCGGATCATGGGCTTTCGGGGCTCCGTCATTAAGCCGCTGAACGAAGACGCGGCCGCGGAGCTGGGTGCAGAGTTGCTTGGGGAGGCAGTCATCTTCCTGGTCGGTGGCGGATGTATGGTGCTGGAGTACAGCAGGCAGGCGTCTAACTCCCGCCGCAAAGAAGAGGAGTTAAACGACACCATCACAAGCCTACAGACGCAACTAGCAGAACTAGCGCTAGCCACAGAGACTCTAGATGCTCAGCTGCGGGAGGTCAACAGGCAACTGCTGTCCTTTCCTGTTCCCACCAAAAAGTGATTAAATTAGTTCTTTGCTCTATGACGAGCGCCTGTCTGTCTGTGAAAGAACAAGAGTGCACGAACATAGCACTGCCGTACGTACATCCTGATAATGACCCTGCTTCACACACTGTCCGCTGCCCCTAAGTTGGGTAGGAAGAGGAGGACATAAGCACATCAGTGCGCTGTGGGTTCGGGTGCTATCATTAGCTCATGTTTTGAACAACTAGTTGTAAAGGGCGGTTGCTATGATATTCATAGTGTACTCCTATGGCTGATCGTGCATGCACATTATAAAGTTGACCGTGTATGGGGATTTACAGTAAAAGGCAATGGCAACTTTAAAGTTAATATATTTTATGACAGCTCCAGCATATTACTTTATTTGTATTTCGGTGATCGTCATGCCCCTTAATCACGCAGGAGACGCTGATTTTCATGCGTCATTGGGAGTGATCCAGATAATGACGCCCAACAAAAGGGAAATATTTTGTGATTGAAGGCCAGAAACGGACAACAAAAACACAAACATGGGATCACAATAACGGATTATTTTGTGAGTGATTGCCCCTACAGTTCCATGGATATGTCATGTTGTATTTACACTGTAAACCCCTTTTCTGGTTCATGTACACTGGGTGTGATGACAACTGTAACAGGATGGTGTAAAATAAAATGGTATGCTGTCTGTTGAAAGCGTTTGCCTCACGTTCACGGACTTTATAAAATGGTCACATCGCCACAAATGAAGAGGATACAAGCTTTGAATGCAGCTCAGAACATCCCCACCCTACTGAGTCGCTCCAGTTTCAGATAAGATTATTATAGGTAGACTGTGACGTCACTGACTGATGTCCCTTATTAGGCATTAGCTTGTAGGTCGAAGTTTGTATATTTTATTTTATTTTTTTAACTTTATTTAGAACAATTACAAATTCATTAAAGTATATAAAAAAACATTTAAATATAAAAAATAAAATACAATTATATACAAACAACAGGTACATGTAGTGAGCAGACTATATACATATATATATATATATATATATATATATATATAAAACACACATGTGTATATATACACATATCCATATTCACCCATCCCTACCCATACATACATATATACATACCCATACTTATACACACATACAGGGCAACGCATCTTCAGAGCTACATCAAGGAATATCAGATCCATATTTTATACTCATACATATTACTTTTGTAGCAGAGCCAATCAGTTGGACAACTCCCTTTTATTGTGATCAAAACACCAGAAATTGTGCCATATTCTGACACAATATTTGAATTGACTCATGTGTATCAGCTAAAGTTCGTAAAATAAGAAAAATACTGTTTTATTTCGTTTTTAAAACGACCCCGTGAGGGTTTCTGTTTTTTTCCATTTACATACATGAATATGATATTTGCCCATAATTATAATGAAATTGACCATATCTGATATTTCTTGTGAGAGGTTATCTTTAAAGATTAAAATGTGTTCTGCGTCACATAAAGTCCTATTGTCCATTGTAATACTTAGCCAACTTGTAGTTCGAAGTGATTAGGCGGGTAGGTTTACGTTATAAAAATGCATTACCCAGCATTCGTTTCACGTAAACACCGCACCACGTCCTACTTTGGACTGTTCCAAGTGCCTAACGAGTAACACATGAACTAGCTAAGCAAATGTGTCGGTTTTCCCTCATATTCGGCTCTCCAGATATACCTTAGCAACAGAAACCAACGCGTCGTTCAGTAGACACTACACCTGTCCCTTGAAGTTTAAGTAAAATTGTAGTAGGACTCGCTATTAACCCTACGTCTGTGTGCAGGTCCTGGTGACTTCCGGTTGCAGGTGTCGGTCCGGTGTCCGGCGCTAGAGGGCGGTAGCGACTTTCTCATTCTACCATCACGGCTGACCCGCGCAACTCGCGTGAGACGAGGTAGGCCTCAAACTTATTTTCGCTTTATTTTGCATCCTAACTGTATTATAAGCGGCGCAAACATTGCACTGGCTACACGACTTGCGTGAAGAAATGGAGTAACGCTTCCATATTCTTGGAGTTAACGTCACTTGTGCTGCATCAGTTGTCGTTACGTTAGCTAATGCTAGGCTAAGACGGTTACCAACGTTAGCCAGGTAGCGAAAGCTTGAAGAACAACCTTAACAAATAGTCCAGTGATAGGTTCGTCTTGCAACCAGTTATATAGGTGAGGGCAGATATAAACCAGGTATGCTTTGCATGGTTTATAGACGTATAATGGAACAAGGTACTATGGTGCAGTAGCTAGCTACCTGGCGCTGCTAGACTAAGTTAGCAAGCTAGCTAATGTAGCCTATTTGGCTGAGACACACTGCCGCCATCAGATATCGATTTTAAATTTAGACGCGATGTTATAAGTTGTACATTCACCACTTTCTATCTTCCCCGTTCTATTAGCAAACAAATACAGACGACACACATCCGAGACACAATGAGTGTTGACGTAAAGAAACTGAAAGTCAACGAATTAAAAGAGGAGCTCCAGCGCCGCGGCCTGGACACCAGAGGCCTGAAGGCGGACCTGGTGGAGAGGCTGAAAGCCGCTCTGGAGGCTGAAGCTCAAGCTGATGCCTCAGAGCCAGGGGAGCAGGAGGATGAATACTGCCAGGACAACGAAGATGGAGACGATGCAGAAGAGCAACAAGGTATTGGTGCTGTTTCTTTAAATCGATGCTTTGCTCTCCTTTTAGATGTTGACTTTTATTGTACGCGTGGTATTTAAACTTAGAGTACATTGTCTTCAGACCCAACTTATATAGTTTGTAAATGTAACTTTATGAAAACGAGGGACCATTTATTTTATGCACAATTTTAAGTGCACTCTCTATACAAACAACTTGCATTGGAGTCTTTTAGATCTAAAGTGGCTGACTCATTTATCAAAGTTTATTTAACCTATCACATAATCCTTGGGTCCTGACCCCATCTTTAGAAAAGGAAAAAGGTGCCTTTTACAGATGTTGTGCAGAATTGCCCCTTCTTTGTATTTAATTCAAAGAGCTCAAAGTCAATTTGAGGGTGAGAAATTCAAGAGAACAAACTCTCAAAATAAATCACGCTCGTTCCACAAGAGTGCATTGAGTTTATATCTTTCCGTTGTTACAAGAATGAGATCTAAATGTTTTGGATGATCCCCCTTTTCACATGCAGAAGCTGCTGAGGACTATGGTGATGGTGAAGGAGATGGTGAAGGTGATGTCCCTCAAGAGGAGGATGAGGGTAGAGATTCGGGTGGTTACTATGAGGACGAGGAGGCGGAAGGCGAGCCTTATGAAAGTCAACTAACTTCAGACTTGAGTCACAGCATGCCTGACTTCACAGCAGATGCCGATATACACAAATCTGACACGATGCCCGAGGAAGAGACCAAGCCTGAGCCAGAGGAGAACGTTGACAACAAACAAGGTGATTTTCAGCAGTTCTTCAGCGCAACATGCTATATATGAAACATGCCCTGTAGTGTTTTTACCTACAGGTGCATTTGGTGGAATGGTGTAAATTGAATGTCAGGAACTAATGACTTTACAAAATGAGACCTTGATTTGATGGTTACCACACGTGGTGTTCAACACTTGAGTAGTTAAGATGTAAAATACAGTTTTGGAGTTGAGAGAGACAAACTCTTTAGACACAGGAAAGGTTTATTAGTGTTTAATTCATTGGCAGCACAATGACTCAGTGGTTAGTATTGTGACCTCATAGAGCAGGTTGGGGTTGCTATGCAGTTTGCTCTGCTCTGTGGTGGCCCACTTCTCCTAAATTGTTAAGATGGGTCAAATACAGAGGACAACTTTCCCCACAGGTGTTAGTAAAGTAATATTAACAGTTTTAGCAGACGCCTTCTTAGAAATTCAGAATTAACCAAGCGTGACGGTACAAAAAAAACATGCATGCCTTATAAAAATCAAACTGCTTTCACATGTGGTACTGCAAAAAAGATTGTGCACAGACTTAAGTTTTGTTAATTTATTTTTACTAAATTTGCCTGATAAGATTTCTTGTTAGTTTGTAGCACCTGTTAATATGGGACAACTTTCACCTCCATAAGTGCATGTAGTTGGTTGACATTACGTCATTCCGTGCATCTCTCCATCCAACTTCAACCTGAGCAGAATAACTAAAAGAAACACCTGTGTGGGTCTGTAGGACTTGAAATGACACATAACATTAGATAGCAGAGCTTGCAAATTACCAACTTTATTGTGAGGGCGAGTACAGTTGCTGTCTGCAGAAACACAACAGGGAAAAAGAAGTGCATGACATCAGCAAAGGTCCCCAGCTGGAGTCAAATTGGGGATGTTGCGGTTGTATGACATGCGCAGTAACCATTAGGCTACCTTAGCACCCCATCTGAAAAATGTTTATCTGAGACAGGGGTTGGACTCGTACAACTTGATATGGAAAAGGTACGGTGATAACTACTTTTCCCAGTTTAGGTCAATTTTCACCATCCACGGGAAGGCAATTCAGTAGCTCCATGATTAGTAGTGTGGGAGTGTATAGTATAAAATGTTTTAAAGATGCTGTCAGGGAGGTCAACATTCCTTCCATAGTTAGTGGTGGTGTGTATGGTTTGTGCAGCCCAAGTTACAGACATGAGGGAAACGGAATATTAAAAAACATCCCTCTACTTCATTGCCAAAAAAAATTAAGCCTTTAAACAACACAAAATTGGATTTATTGCAGAGCTGTTCTTTTTGGTTGTTTGATTGTACAGTAACACTGAACTTGTAGCTCACTGTCATTGTTCGTTATCATTTTAGAAGTCAAAGTGGAGGTCAAAATAGAAGATGATGCTGGAGACAGACAAGAGGATATTCATGGGACAGAACATCAGCTCGAGCAAGATGGTGCAGCTCAGGCCGAGCAAGTCAAAGTGGAAGCTGATAAAGGTGGACATTACGGCCGCAAAAGACCACATGAGGAGAGCAGGGGCTACGGCTACTATGAGCACCGCGAGGACAAGAGGTATGCTCATCAGAAATTAGGCTTCTAGCTGGTGTTCTAAATCAGCACAATAGTAAAATATACCAACAGTAGGGAAATGTACAGTCATTGATCGATCTGTTTACTTGAATTTTGTCAATTAAAAGGGCTGTAAATGTTGTTAACTCATACTCTGCTGATATTGTGCAGATCCCGCACACCACAGCCCCCTGCTGAAGATGAGGAAGAGAACATAGATGACACTCTTGTTACAATTGATACATGTGAGTAAGAGGATAAAATAATGCATCTCTTCCCAAATAAAGAGAACTTGCCATCGACAGCTTGAGGCTCTCTGACTGAGAGCTGGCTGGCTTTCATTCTCCATGAGTACCTCTGTTTCAGTTCAGTTCTTTAGATTCCAATTCATTTATCAATGTGTATCATACAATAGTAGTATTTCTCCAAAAGCCAGATCCATGAATTTCAAATATTTTTAGCTCAGGAGCGGACTCTTGTCTCACAAGTTCCTTAACAACACTGCATACAATGTGTTAGCTGCTGTTATCCAAAACCATGCCAGATTTCTTCCCTAGAGACATCTCAACGTGCTGATACATTTTACGGTGACATGTTGGTACGTGAAAAGCATCGCCCAGAGGTGTATGCCAAAGACCCACACTTTATGAAATGACACTTACCTCATACTGTTGCACAGTTTAGACTACAGCAATGCATGTTTATATCATGTGTTGCAATAAAGATGCTGGATATATAATATCAGATTTTTACAAATGAAAACATTTAATATCTTTTGTTGGCTTCTTTTCAGACAACTGTGACCTGCACTTCAAAGTGTCCCGAGATCGCTACAGTGGTTATCCACTGACCATTGAAGGCTTTGCTTACCTGTGGGCTGGAGCACGAGCTTCACATGGTGTCACTCAGGGCCGTGTGTGTTATGAGATGAAGGTAATGAGTAATAAGTATCTTCCGTCAATGTCAACGCTTCACACATACAACCTGTGCTAGCTTTTTGAGCAGAGCTAGTAGTTTCGTCTGGTGATACATTGTGCTACTGTAAATAAACCTTTTCTGTATATTGTGCACACATGCGACGTGGTCCCTGACACACGAGACAGTTTATGTATTAAATTTGAAACAGTGGGTGAGCAGCTCCTTTGCTTCTCCTATTAACGTACGGTATCTTTACATTCAAGTATAATTTTCCTCTTTCGGTCTAAAAACAAATGTAGGTACCATATATCGCGAGTATACTTAATTGTTGGAAACTTAACACAGTGGGGAATATTTTAAAACAATGCAGGTAAGAGTTGAGATGACATCCCACAATGCCCAACCTTGAACTCAATCTTAACACTGTTATTTTACAGATTTTAGGAGATTGTACCTGTAACAAAAAACACAACGTCATCTGTTTGTTAGCTACATTCCAAAGTGATTACTTGTTGCTGTTATACAGCACTAAATATTCCCTGACAGTCTTCTCAAGGCCTGTTTTTTTTTTTACTTGATACGTCTTTCTCCAACTCTTCAGATCAATGAGGAAATTCCCGTAAAGCACCTCCCTAGCAGTGAGCCAGATCCCCATGTGGTCAGAATTGGATGGTCACTCAACCACTGCAGCACTCAGCTTGGTGAGAGGAGCAGTCGCCCAAACAATCCAGATGATGTTTGACGCGGATGAAAATTTGCTGCAAAAGAGTGCTGTTGCCTGAAATAGAAACAATGCATTTCATTCTGTCTTATTTCAGGTGAGGAGCCCTTTTCCTTTGGATACGGAGGAACAGGAAAGAAATCCTCTGACTGTAAGTTCGCAGACTTTGGTGAGAGGTTTGGTGAGAACGACGTCATCGGCTGTTACATTGTAAGTAATGGCAACAATAATTCATCTTTTTTAATAGCATCATATAGGGATAATTTGGAATTACTGATTTATTATCCTTTTATATTACAAAGCAGTGGAGTAAAATGGACCTCAATGTATTAATTCATAACTGATTTTGTGGTTTTAAAAAATATTAATGGTAATAATTTCTCATAATTTGTGTGTTTTTTCTATGTAGTTGACATAGACAGTATTAACTAGTAAAACTCATGGTGCTTTTTTCTGCCTCATGTCTATACTCTTAGGACTTTGACAGCGGTGACGAGGTGGAGATGGGCTATTCTAAGAATGGAGTGTGGTTGGGCGTCGCTTTCCGCACAACCAAGGAGGCGCTGGCAGGCCGTGCCCTTTTCCCTCACGTCCTAGTGAAGAATTGTGCTGTTGAGTTCAACTTTGGACAGAAGCTGGAGCCGTACTTCCCCCCACCAGAAGGATACACCTACATCCACAATTTTGACATGGAGAACAAAATCAGAGGCACTAAGGGACCTGCCACCAAATCTGAATGCGAGGTAGGGTGGCGTTGAAATTATAGAACAGTATGTGGAATTTCTTTCTCACAAAAAATACGATGTGATTGACTTAGATACAGAACGCATGCAGCCCAAAAATTAGGTACAGTGCCTGTAAAACATATTTATAGAAAATGTAATTAGACCAGAATTAGACATTTTTTGACACTGATCAGCAGAAAAAAACACTTTGCTAGAATAAATTGATCTTTATTAATACATTTTGATTGATTTATGGAGATTAAATACATTTTAGATCAAACACATTTTGATTCATTATTTTAATAGTAACTGGACTTGTGAAGTAAAAAATTGATGCCGAATTAAGCTGTTTTCTTTGCTCACTTGTTTCAGATCTTGATGATGGTTGGCCTGCCGGCCTGCGGAAAGACCACCTGGGCCATAAAGTATGCAGAGACTAACCCTGAGAAGAAGTACAACATCTTGGGCACAAATGCCATCATGGACAAGATGAAGGTTGGTTAGGACCAGCACCCCCAAACTAAACCGACTTCACACTCTTTCACAGCCCGTCATTGTCTTATTCGACCATTTGTTCTGCAGGTGATGGGTTTGCGTCGCCAGAAGAACTACTCCGGGCGCTGGGATGTTCTGATACAGCAGGCCACTCAGTGTCTGAACAGGCTGATTGAGATTGCTGCCCGCAAGAGACGCAACTACATCCTAGATCAGGTACTGCCCTCCCACCCACACTCTGCTCTGATACTCGCCACAGTCAGTCAATGTGCCCTGATGATCACTCTCTCTAATGGACTATTTATTTATCTTTCAGGGGGCTCTGTGTATTATAGAGTAGAAGAAGCATTTATCACCCTCTTGTCACTTGCTTGTCATGTATTGTAAAAGAAAATGGTTAATGGCTCTCACAAGTGACAGAATATTTCATGTTTTCATCCCTCAGTATATTTGCACTTGCTATTTCTTGTCATAATACAGTATTGTTTGTCTTGTGAATTTCAACAATGTACAAGTAAACCATGACTATGTAAAGATGTTGAGAAACAAGTAAGCTCTGACTGGTGAGTAAGAAAAACACCTTCTGTTGCTAATTTAATAAGACAGAGTTGATAGCTTTTTTAAAAGCTATTTTTAAGTGAGATACATGGAACTATTGAGTGTGTTTTTTAATAAATTGACCCTGAAGGTAAGTAATGACTAACAGTTTTTAGATTTTCAGATTCTTGTGCTCAGTAAATGTGAAAAAAGGTAGGTGGGTCTGATGGTGGTCTGGCTTTTCTGTGGACACTGTGAGTATGTGCAGGTAGGTTATATCTGTCTGTTGTTGTCTTGACTGGGATTAGAGTCCGTATGAAGATGAGGTAAGTCGAGGTAAGTGTGTGGGGGGGACCCGTCAGAACAGCAAGTAAGACGATAAGTGTCTGTGATTTGATTATGCTATAACAAAGCTTTATTGCAAATTGGGCGGTTCAGAAAGAGAATTTGCTGTAAGAAATTAAGAATTGTCTAAGGTATGTGGTTTGATTTGTAGTGTTTAGTGGAAATGAAAGAAATAGAATTTGGCAGTAGGGTACATACGTTGAGAATCCAATGAAATGCATGTGATTTGTTTTTTATTTTATTTCAAATTTTGGTATACATTGAAGGTGTTTAAACAAAGTAAACAAGTTACTTCTAAAAGCTCAGTTGCTCCTAGGAACAAAGAAGTGTAATGCCTTATGTTAAATTGTAAAATCACATTAGTTACTAAATTAGTGAATCTGTTACTCATTATCACATACAGAATAAAACAAATATTTCATAGTACTTTTAAAAACAATTTAATATTCACCGATCGACTATTGTCACAAACTGGCTCAGTGAACGTCACAAGGAGGGAGAGAGATTTACTTAATAGAAGATTAATTTTCTTAAATCTAAGGTTAACACAAATCAAACAAGATCAGCGGTGAAAGCAGTACCATGGGCCCAAGCTTACACTGGTTAATGTGCTGTGGAGGTGTTGAAGGTGCAAACCAAAAGACGGTGATGCAGAGTGGCTGTAGGAAGAGAGGCTGTAACAGCTGGCTCATGTGTCACCCCTGTCTAAGGGCCCAGGGGAGCTTAATCAGCGGACGACGCTACTTGTCAGCTAATCGCCTGCTGAGGTTGGCTAGAACAGCAAAAGAACATTGGCATTGCTATAGAACTGCTTTTACTCAAAGGAGTAGTGTTGAAGTGTCGTGTAGTGTTGATCATCTGTTGGTCAGTGTAGAAACAACTGGTTGCTGTTAAGTGAACAGGGAGATTGTTTGATTGCAGCTGGTACTTTGAGTTGCATTCCCATTCAGAAGCTTTTCTGTTGAGTGGTAAAGTGTGTAACTGGTGGTGACAGTGAATCCTCTATTTGAATAATGACATGATGCTGACTTTGTTGTAATCATCTGCTTTATTTGTACTATAGACCCGTGTCAGTTTGAATTCAGAATCTAGACTGTAAATTAGCCTAATTAAAGGTTTATGTTATGTTAGATCCAGTTCTGAATTGAAACCAGTTGCAAAACACCTGAGGTTTTGTGAAGAAACCTGTTAATTCCACTTTTCGATTATTTATTTTGTGGAGCTTTTTGCCCTTATTTTGGTAGTGCTGTTGAAGATAAACAGTAAAGTAATAGAGAGAGGGGGATGACATTCAGCAAAGGGCCACAGGCTGGATATAAACCCGGGCCGTTGCGGTAAGGCCTTGGTACATGGGGTGTATGGGCCACCAGCTGAGCTACTGGGGCGCCCCCCTCTTCTCGATTTCTTAAAGCTACATCTTGACCTACTGTGTGTCAGTACACATGCGTTAATGAATATGAGTTGTTTTTACAATATGGTAGACCAGAGATAGTGAGGCTAAGCTTGACAAATAACAGTAGTGATGGACAACATGTAATCACAAATCATTTAAATGCATGGATTACATTTTATGGAATTTTACTGAGGACGAATGCAACATTTTTGATGTTCCCAGTTGTCATCGTGGCCCAGAAATGGCTAATACTGGTGACTAATTCAAGTAGTACATGGCAAGATATAGAAATGTTTTTCATTGGTATGTAACCAATACTAATCTAATATCTCGTTATTTATGGCAAATGCCTACATTTTGCGAGCGGTTGGTTTTTGCTTTCACCATATTTGTTTTTCGTTATTCAATAGTTAAGGAGTTTGATCCAGTATTCTGGAAGAACCAGAATTAATAAGCTGAATCAAAATTGACAAAATCCATACGGTAACAGAAATACAGCAGGGCACATTTGGATTGCATTGCAGGGGCATCACACATTTTAGCATCCTAACTCTGCATTTAGGCAGTTCTGCAAGGGCATAGATGATAGATCTAAAACTAGATAATGGACAAAACGCTCTCACCTGCTACATCAGCAATTGCTCATAATAGAATCCAGTAATAACACTTTTTAAAACCCATTCACAAGCAGCACATTGTCACTGCATGAAGACATAATTGAATAAGCACATTAGCTGTTCTTATTACTAAATGATCTGAAACATGTATGTCCTAATGTTAGGCAACTGAGCAAAAGTACAGTATAGTCAGTTTGAATATTTGTGGGGTCCCCCCGTGTCCATAATTAACATTCATCAGCAGGCACTGGGCCCGTGGCTGCACAGACCGCGAGGTAAGTCTGTGGAGTGACGAGAGGCCATTAGAACCTGCGTAAAAGCGTAGACTGACATCCAAGCCAAACCTCTCTCACTTCATTATTGCAGGGTTCCAGCTTCCTTCCAGTGGAAAGCCATTACAAGTAAACAATAACAAACAAGCTTCTACTTCTTTCTTGTCACCATTGCTAGACAAATGTATATGGATCAGCAAGGAGACGAAAAATGCGTCCTTTTGAAGGTTTTCAACGCAAGGCTATTGTAATTTGTCCCACGGACGAGGATTTAAAAGAACGAACATTAAAGCAAACCAATGAGCAGGGGAAGGATGTGCCCGATCATGCTGTTTTAGAAATGAAAGGTAGGAATGCTGTGGAAACAACAAATAAAACACCAGATCTACTTTTTACTTTTCTATGTGTTGTCTCTAAAATCAAACTTGGAAGATGCCCCCCTCCCCCCCTCCCCCATCATAGGCTTTGGCCAGATATCAGACCTGGACATTTTTATAAACAGTCCACATGAATTTGATTCTTCCTTATTTTTGCCCTCTATCCACCATTTGTCATACAGCTTACTTCTAACGCACTGCAAACTGAGACTCGGGCCTTGTAGAGGTCATGTAATAGTTAGTATTGCACAATTTTCTTCCCTGAAAATGATGTTTCCAAATAGAAAACTTACAAGCAGTCACATGCTGAAGTTGTTGGAAGTTAATTTGTAACAGCATTACATCAGCTGTCCTTGGTTTGCAGTGCTGTTTCCTCTTCTCACCAACCTTCTAGTTGTCCTTTTTGTTCCCCTCCCCCACCTCTACTGAACTCCCTCTCCTGTGTCTGCTTAAACAAATTTTTCCTCCATGTTCTCCTGGAGGTGATGTTTGTTCCCTTTACCCTGCCATTTGCTTTCATCTATCTGCTCTTAGTTTCTCTATGATTTCCACAGCCTCTGTATGGTAGTAATTGTTTTTCATTTTGTCTTCCGGTGGTGTGGCTGCTCTGGTCTTCACTACAACCCCCTACCCCTCTCTTTCTCTCTGCCTCTCCATCCGTCTCTTGCTGGATGGGCTGTCTCTCTCTTCTCCTCCTGTGGTCACCTCTGTCACTCTCCAAGCCAACTTTACTCTCCCTGAGCCTTGCGACTTCCTGGAGGCGGTGACGTTCATTGAGCTGCAGCGAGATGAGGCTGAAAGTCTGCTGAAGCAGTACAATGAGGAGGGCCGTAAGGCTGGCCCGCCCCCCGAGAAACGCTTTGACAACAGGCAAGGCGGGTTCCGTGGCCGTGGCAGTGGTAGCTTCCAGCGGTATGACAACCGCGATGTGTCCCGCAGTGGCTACCAGAACCGCAGTGGAGATGGAGGCAGTGGATACAGAGGAGGTGAGCGGCGCAGTCTGCATACCTCATATGTTGTCTTTATCTTGATCATGTAAAGCTGTAAGTATGTTGGTTACATTCGAGTCACATAGCTAAAAATCGTTTTCCGTTAAGATACAAGTCCCTGCCAATCTTTCAAAAATCGAGATTGTTTAACAACACTTGCGCTGTTTTAAAAAGATTGTTACATGCTTAGCTGTGATTTGAATGTAATGATACATAAGAGGCTAAAGTAGGGCTAGTATGTCTGTATATAGTAAAGTTATGTATATTGCTGTTTTAACATAATTTTTTTCTTATTTGGCAGGCTACAATCGTGGCAACTATAGCCAGAACCGTTGGAGCAACAGCTACCGCGACGGAAGCTCTGATGCACGCAGTGGGTATAACCGCAACCAGCAGTCAGGAGGAAGCTACAGTCGCCCAGCCCCTTACAACAAGGGAGCATACAGCCAGGTACTTAACATTACCTTGATGTATAAAATTAGAGAAATGATAAAATGAAAAGACAAACTAAATTTAATGGTAACTGAATGTATTCTCTTCACCTCCAGAGCTACAGCCAGAGCTACAGTCCAGGGTACAACCAGGGCAGCTACAACCAGAATTACTACAGTAACTACAGTCAGTACCCAGGATACAGCCAGAGCTACAGCCAGACACCTACCACTGCCCAGACCTACAACCACCACCAGCAACCACCACAGCAGCAGCAGCAGCAGCAACAGCAGAGCTACAACCAGCAATATCAGCAGGTAGTCAATAATGAATGAACCGCTGCCTGTCCCTGCCTCCCAACCAAAATCTGGTGTGGGAGGTAGGGGGCTGTCAGAGGACATGGCTCTGTGCTAGGCTAGGTCACTAGAACCCCTGTTGGCAAGCTAACTACTTACAGTGACACACAGAGCTAAACCTGGCAGTATAGCTAGTGAAAAAGGACATGATGGCAGACAGCAACGCCTGCCTTCATTGACACGAGTGGTTGTGGTCAGCATTGATTCATTATAGTTAACATAGATACATATTGTTTCACAGTGGTACGGTTTCCCAGCAGAAAAGTAAATCAAAATGCCTCTTTAAAAACCACATAACCTTTCCACTTTATATCCTGCATGCTCAGTATGTTTAAAAACTATATTTTTGCTAAATACACAGCTTAAATCTGTCAGTAGCTCGCTTAGCTTTGTACAATTGTGACAGGTGACTACGTTTGGTCACAAGACAAACGTACAGACATAAATCTGAGTCAACCAAAGCAGGGCAGCGGTCACCTTAAGTTCTGCAGGTGTTTAATATTTGACACTCCATAAGAAAGACATGGGGTGGAGTATTTCTTCTGAAAATGATCCACTGTGCCTAAGGGAGGTGCAAAAATAGAAATGCATGTGCAGTTTGGGGGTAGTTTAAATATATACACATGCTCACGCTGTTTTATTTTTTTTTTGTCTCCTTCCAGTATGCTCAGCAGTGGCAGCAGTACTACCAGAACCAGAACCAGTGGAACCAGTATTACAGCCAATACGGCAGCTACCCTGGACAGGGCAGCCACGGCTCATCTTCTGGTTCTCAGTAGCTTCACCCTGCTTCTGTACCTGCATCCGCCTATGTCCTAAACACTCTGACCTCTGCAGCAAATCGATTTTGTACAGTCTCACATTATATCCCCGACCATAACTGTCTCTGTCTGGTTTAACACAGTAGCCTTCATTCCTTACCAATCAATGTACGCATAAACTGAATACAGTTTGATGTCTTCTCATTTTTTTTACTGAATGAAGTCTTACTCTAAGCAGTGACCGTGAGGTGGTAGATGATAGGTATCAAAACATTTGATGAATGTTATCTATTATGCATTGAATGTGGATGTCTGTTGAACTGCAAACTCCACATTTGCTACAGGTTGAAGAGGTAATTGTATATTTTTAGGATACATAGTGTGAAAAAGTGACAGGGCAGGAAAAATACAGCAAAGCTTGAATACTTTTGCTTGGTTTGAGAAGCTTAACAATGAACAAAATGCATGCTTTTTACCTTCATGACCCTTTCCACTTTCTTTTTCTTTATTTTTCAGTTACCGAGTGAGCATATTTTAGTTACTCCAGTAGAATTCAAACATGGAACATTTTTTTTATAGGTGTTGATACTGTAGTATTTAAGCGTTAATCCAGTCTCTCATTAAGAAGAATATGTTGCCACTTTGAGTAGTTTTATGTGCAGTTTTTTTTTAATCCCTTTGTGATTGGTGTTCATTGATTCCAGTAGTTAAATCCTGTTGTCAAACCCATTTTTTTCTACCTGAAAATGAAAATCTGATTATGACCAGTTATCCAAGCTGTCCTCTTGTCTTTATACAATAAATGCAATTGTATACGCCTGTAGATGTTCATATGATTTTTTTTTTTTCTGCCAGTGAGTTAAGTCAAACACAACACATTCTGCATGATTTATCATTGTTGGTGTATTTTTCTTATTTTCAACAAGACTGAAATTGTGGACAAAGGACAAAAACAGATTTTGCTAAAAATATAATGCCAATTTTGTTGCATATATATATATATATATATATATATAAAGTTCCAGTGCTGTCCTGCTGAACCTTGAATGAACTTTTGAAATTCACATGTTGTCAGGGCAGGAAATAAACTTTTTCAGGTGCTAGTTGTGGTGTCTGATGGATTAGACTTCACAAGCTGCTTTCACTATTTACCAACCAAACTAGGGATGGGTGATATGGACAAAGTGTTCTATCACAATTACATTGTTTGTGAAAACAATAGAAATCTTGATCAACATTTTCTGGAAATGTAACTAAAAATAACCACATGGAAATGCAAAGGTAGTCAAGGTAGTTAGTCACATGCAACACTCCAGTAAATCCAATATTGCCATAAAGAAAGGGCTTCAGTGACTTGAAAAATTGTCTGCCATTGTTTGGCCTAATATAACCAGAGATATTAATGGAATCGATACCTCATAAACAGTATAGCAATATCTACTGGTTGGCAATCACCAAATTGTCTCAAAGTGTATCCTGTGTACATCATATCACCCAACCCAAAGCCAAATAAGTGAGTTATAACATTTTTGGCGGCTTATTTTACACGTTCATGTGCAGAGTTGTCATATAGCTGCCAAAGTTTCCAGACCATAGTTGAGTTTAGTGTTCATTTCCTACCCTGTATTTATTATGTGTATATAGGATCAGGAAACCCTTGTGTCTGTTGTCATAAATTACTTTATGGATTGAGGTTGTGTAGACTCAAAGCACCAAAGAACCAAGGCATCTTTTCTACAAACCAAATGAGGTGTTTATAAATTACAGTAGGCAAATTGATGTTTGAAGCCTAAACAATAAGCCAAACTCATAAGACAAAAATAAAATAATAAAAACATGTCACATCCATACTTGAAACATGAGGGAGTCCACATATAATTGCTGGCATTCTGATGTGAATGTCCAGTAAATCTCATCAGTTCAACACCAGTCAGACACAGCTCTGTCAGGAACGTGGTGGTGTGTGGATGTTTTGTCCATGAAGGGAAATGTTCGAAGATCGGAGTACTCAGTCTGGCTCTCGGCTCTTGTCTTTGTAGAGATGCAGCTCCTCCATCTTCTCCTGCAAGAAGGAAACGGGCATGGAGCAGCCTCGGCTTCTCTGTGGCAGTGTGTTGACCTGGAACACAGACAACGCAAATTCATCATCAGCATAAGATAAGATTCTCGAGCATAGAAACGATATTTTATTGCGGGGACTCCCTTTCAGTTTCTAGTGGGAAACCTTATTGGTTCATAAAAAAATCTCACAACAAAATGTCTCACAGCCATGCAAGGTTTTAGTTATGTCTGCAGAGAAAGCCCTTCAAGAAAATAATCCTAAAAAATACTCCTTAAAAACTGTTGACAGTGAGGTCTGTGGGTTATCCTGAGTAAAAGGGACAGTGTTTCTGGAGAGAGGTGTTGCTTTTGAATTAGTCAGTATGTAACAAAATTCCATTCACCTCCTTTGCACTTAAAACCTCAGTAAACCAAAACTATGGGCTCGGTAAGGGTGAGTTGACAGACAGAGTTTTCTCAGTTCTGTGTAAAGACAAATTTACTTTGGGATTATTTCTTGTTTTCATTTGCTATGTTGTGTTAGGGATTTTAGATTAGAGGTCTAATCAGCCACCCTAAGTAAAAAAACGCCTGTGTAGGAGCTTTGGGGGGGTGGAGGCACAAAACAAAATTATGTCACAGTGTGTAGAATCTAAAGTTTTCAGACTTTGGCAGAAATTCTGTCACAATTTATGCTATCAAAATAATGTGGAAGATGCTATAATCATACAAAGATAATCCACATAGAGGCTTTAAATGATTGTTACATAACTGCAAAGCTGTTACTTAGTAAATCTTAGTTCATCAGTGGAATTTAAAATACAGGTTTTACTATGTGCTTGACATCTGCAGGATAATTACAAGAGAGAGAGTCATTTAAAGAAGTAAATTTACACTCCAAGCAGCCAGTATTGGTGATTGACTCGTCATTTATTAACTCATACATAGCAGCACCTGAAAGTGTTTAACCCAAGTGAATCACGGCTGGATGTGTTGTTTCTCTACCTTGGACTGACCCCACACGGAGTCACTCCAGAGATTTACACTGACACACTGATATGTCTTCAATTGCTGACATACAAATAGGATAAAAAGCCAGAAAAGGTCAAGAAGCTCCTGTCCTCCTGTATGATCACCTTGCAGGGACTCACACCCTTTCTCACCTTTCTATCTGGGGATGCGACAAGAGAGTTGTGGTGGTTTCCCCTCTTGTCCTTTTTCTCAGGGGTCCACACTCCAGGATCTGTCTGAGTGGAGCGGTCCGACAGCGTCCAATCACCGGTGTTATTTTTCCAAACAGAGGTGCCCTTGTTGTGTTCCGTCTCGTTGCTTTGGGGGAAAACAAAGGCCTCCTCCTCTGAACCTGGCAGGGAATATAAGACATCAGTGTGCTGGGTTAAAGGTAATTTTATAGACAGGGAATGTTGGGTGTTACGTGTGCGTTCTGTATGTGATGGAGAAAGGACGTACTCCAGCTGTTGCCCTTGGTTCTTGAGTCAGGTGCAGGGGTGCACGGGCAGGACCCACTTGTGTTTTTATGTTTCTTCAAGCACTCTTTTCCCACCAGATCTCTACAGTGTCTGTGACAGTTTATTCCACAGTCTGAGAGACAGAACAAATGTTGAGACTTTAACACAGGCACTTCTACTTAAAGGATCAGTTCACTTAAATTACAAAAGGTGTGTGGATTCAATGCTTTGAGCACCGCAAACCAAATTACTTTCACCTTACTTTCACATGGAAGGTGGCAGCAGAAACCTCAGACAGATCTCTAAAAACCTGGACCAGAATGATCTCCTTGGCCAGATACCACAGGAGGAAAATGAGTTTTTTTGTAAAATGAATGAACTGACCCTTTAACATCCTTTAATGGGGCATCATCTTGAAATTGATGAAGTTACATGGCTTGTGATCTTACCTTTACAGTGGTAGCCCTGTTTGATGACTCCCCACAGCTATAAGAGGGCAGACATGAATGATACATGTGATATTGCGGTTTGACTGGCCATTTATATAAAACCACAAATGGATCCAATGGATACTCACAAAGCCTCCACAAGTTTCACAAAACGTTGGCCGTTTATACGTGGTTTCATGGAAGTTGTGCACGTCATTGAAGTTGTAGCCCAGCTTGGCACATATAGACATTCCCCTCATGAAGTAAGAGGTGATGTCCTCACGGCTGATTTGTCCCTCCCTGGGCAGAAAATGTTCCAAAGTGCAACAAAAAAGTGAGTAAGTGAGTTGAGGTTATCACAAACCATTCAACAACCCATGGAGTTTCGTGTTTCCTCTGTCTTGCAGGCACGTCACGGTGAGAGGCCTTTGTGCGTGTTGCAGCTTCCTCACCTGTCAGTTTCGTGAGTGCAGAAGGAGAAGGGGAAGTTGGCTGCTATTTTCTCAAAGTCATCCAGTGAAATGTAACCATCCTGGTTCTGGTCGTAATTTTTCATTATGGACTGCAGGGGGCAACAGAGCAATCAGATATTCAGTTGCACTTGTCAAAGGAGCAGTTAGTTAGTTCTGCTTTAGCCTGCCAAGTAATAAGGAAGTGAAAGACATGAGGTTGTTGCGGAGTCACATACTCACATCCACCATCTGTTTGACGTGTTTAGATATGGTGTCAGGGTCGAGCCTGGGGGTGACCCCTGAACCCCACTCTGCCACTACGGGCGGTTTAACTGGAGCTACAGGCTGTGGACCGACAGATGCAGTGATGAGACACGAAGGACTGCACATGTGAGAAACAAGACAAAACAGAGCGCGCCCACCACATAACACGCTTCCCTAACGAACAGCGCTTTGATGTGGCTGATTTTGATGTATTTCAGCACTGCGCCTGTGCTTTTGTTTTGAAGACGATAGTGCACCCACAGAGAGCAACACAAATGTCCCTCCTCTTGTGAAAAGAGGTTGAAACAAGTGTGAGCCTGATGGCGTCGGATAGAGCTCAACTTCAAAGAAGAGCATGTAGCTCTACTGACCTGGATCTTGGAGTTTTTGGGTTCCTTGGTGTATGAAAGTTCATATATCTCATCCTCAGTGTAGTATAAATCTAGAGAGAGCTGAAGCATTAAAAGAACATCACTTAAAATGTTCTCCATGGACACCTTTTCATTCGAATTCTGTAAAATCATCTCCTTGATTCTGTCTCGTACCGTGAGCAGATGCAGAAGGTCTTTGTTGGCCTCGAAGGGCGGCGTGCAGCTGTGAATGGCCAGCAGGTCGTTGATGTTGCTGTACAGGTGCTGCAGCTTGCTCAGATTGATCTTGTCCTCGTCGATGTAGTCCGGCAGGGCCTCATTCAGCGAGATCAGATCCTTCAGGTGGACGCCCAGGATGGGCACCTTGAAGCCGCTGCACTCGTTGTAAACCCGCCGGTAGTTGCTGTAGTTGCTGCGAGAGGAGAGCAGCTCTGTCAATTCACTCAGGGCCTGAAAGAGGATAAATATCAAGAAAGTATGGATTAATGAGCCTGTCATGTGTCTCTCTAGTTAGTTATTTAGACTTCAGTGAAACCATAAAAAATATAAACTACACATTTTTACGAGATTCACATTTGGTCCAGAAAATATTCTATATACAATTCCGTCAGCACATAAATAATGAATAAACAACATGGTCTTGTTCCAACATTTTCAGTTTAATGTTTAAGCCTACAAACAGTGAATTCTGATCAGTTGAGCTTTGTTCAAATTTTACACAAAGATAATGAGTTTGAGGACATAGTTGTACATGACATTCATGCATGCCATTCTGCATGTGATCTTAAATTCAGCATACTTTGCGGTACTGTCCATAGGGCCTGTCCAGTGTTTTTTTTTTGATTAACAGAACATCTAAACAACTAAAAAGAAAGAACTGATGTAAGGACAAGACATAGAAACCTGCGTCGTCCCCCAAGACAACAAACAGGGAAAATAGCCACCTATAGCCTACCGACCTCTTCCTACATGAAACACAAATGCGTTGTTCCTCCCCCTTATATAACAAGTTAAATGGCTTTCTGTGACCTGCACACATACTGTGCTAGTCTCACAGTTAAGGCAATAACAAATCTAATGCCACCAAACTTAGATATATCTTGACATGCAGAGGCTCATGGCTATGCGTAATATTTAAAATACCTTAGTGATGTCAGGAGGCAGCAAGTTAGAGGTGTCTTTAAGGCGGGAGATGGAGCTGTGACAAAGGCCTCCAGTCACTGCCATTAGAGTGTTAAAGTTTTGCAGAGCTCGAAGTTTCTATAGAGGAAGGTGCAGAGTGAATGGCTGCGGGGTGTGAAACAGCACATAAAGTAATTTTCCCCAAAACAAAACCCAAACAAGTACAGTTCTTGGCAGCCAACCAAAAATCCCCTTGAGCCTCTTAGCCAGTTTTTGTGATGTTTGATCCCTCAGCCAGTTTACCTGAGCCACATGAATGAACTTAGTGAAGACCTGGGCTCTCTGCTGGGCTGTATGTCTGCTGAGGATCATCAGCTGGACCCACTGGGAGACTCCATTACACATCATGACCGACCGCTCCAGAGCAGGGTTGTCCCGCACCGAGCCTCGCACCACGTAGCTGCGGTAGTCCAGGAACTAGCCAATCAGATAGCAGTGGTCAGGGAGGAAACAACTTGGCCAACAGGCAGTGGGGTTTATCAGAATAGAAATCTCACCAAAATTCAACCCAGCCACTTTCACCAATCAGATAAATGTGTTGATTGTGAGAACAGATACTATGCACCAGCCCAAAGGATTTCTCACAATCTGACAAAGTTGTTCTTACAAATGTTTTGTTACTCAGACCAAAGATATGTCTCTGTATTGCATCAAACCCTAAGATATACAAAAGTCTCAGTGCATTTGATTGTTTAGCCTCAGGGTTTGTGCACTTTTTAAATTTCCTTGAGCATGGAGAGAAAGTGATTGCCGTAAAGATTTCTGCTTAGCTGACAGGTAAAATGATTAGTAATTAGGTAAAGTTGTTAGATATTCATGGTTTGCACTTTCACCTTTTGTGAGTGTTTTTGGGAGCAGCAACATCTCTGCAAGACACGGCAAACGGATGCCTCATTAAGCGAAGTAAGAACAGCTAATAGTGAGAAGTTGTTCACTGAACTTACTGAAACGTTGCAAAAGTTCTTGAACTCCAGGTAGCTGATGTGCTCAGCCATCTCATCCGGCTCCATGTGGTCGAAGATCAAAGACACCTTCCGCTTCTTTACAGAGGGTGAGGGTGCCTGGAATATGTTCACATGAGGGCTTCTACGAAAAGAAAGCCAAGCAACAGGACAAAAAATAGACCTTTTTTTCTATTTATAGACAAACTCTATTTTCTATTTATAGAAAATCTTGGTTGAGTTGTGGGCCAAATAAGCGAACCGCAGTTCCCCCGGGGCATGATGGTGAATCAAATCAAAATGTGGCTCACAAGCAGGAGGTGTCCATGAGCTGTGAGTGCATCTCCTCTCCGTCTGACCGGACCAGTGCCCACAGGTCCCCCATGGTCTGCTCAAGGAGGGGGTCTGCCTCGAATACTGCCGGGAACTGGCTCATCCACTGCCTTGCCACGAAGCAGAAAATATGTTTACTACCCGCACAGAGAGCAGGATAAATCCAGTTCTGTCACAGTTTGTTATCCAACACGCTCATGTGTCTGGTGTCCTTACTCACCTAATGAGGTGGCAGATCTGTGTCCGCCTCAGTCCTCTCTTGTCCGAGGGACAATCCTTATAAGTGAGAGAAAGAGTCAAGGACCTAAACACACCGTGCAGATATGGCATAACACCACACTAAACACCAGCAGGGATATATACTTCAAATCTGCTTTGCCGACAAGGAGCGCAAAACAAAGCCATGCCTGTTTCCTGATCTGATTAATGAACGTGGACATGTGATTGGGAGCAGTGCACCGGTGGGACCAGAGTATTGCACTGAGTGACAGTGGAGGATATAGGGTGAGAAGTTTCTGGGCGAACATCTGAGATGGCACGACCCAACTGTGCATCATCAGGGTCATGTGGACCAGCTGGGACCCTCTGGGGCTGGAAAGCTTCCCGTCGGAATCTGCAACCAAAACACAGCAGCACATTTCACACAGGGAAGATTAATGTGGTTGAAAACAGCAACAACAAAACATGTGGGCTGCACGGTGGCTCAGTGGTCAAGCAGTTCATTTCAGTGAGTCAGTTAGTTCTACTTGAGTGGGTTTTAGATTTTCATATTGGTTTTCTCCAGGTGCTTTGTTTTGCTGTCACACCCCCGAGACATGCAGCTCGGGTGGATTGGAGATTTTAAATTTCCTGTAGGTGTGAGTGTCTGTCTGTGTTAACCTTGCGACGAAATGACAACCTGCCCCCGGTGTTTTCCTGCCTTTCGCCTACTGTATGAGATACATCCAACTGTGACCTAGAGTAGAAATAAGCAAATAAAGACAAAAAAGGTCTAGACAAATGTGTCTAATTTACTTGATATACAATGTACCTTTTCATCATGCATTTTATCATAATGGGACATAAAGAGTGCAACCAAGTGGTAGTAGGTGTCTCTCACTGGGTTGTTTGAGGTTGTTGGTAAAAGGGGGCGAAGGCCAAAAATTAGATTGGCATGTGGATGTGGGTATCATTACTTGTCACCTTTAACCAATTGACCAACTTAAATCAAGTGGCACTGGAGCTTTTCCATTCAGTCAGTACCAGCTTTTCATCCCTTTCGGACCCAAAGAAATATTATTGCCCATGTTTGCCTGCAGCAAATCTCTCTCTCTTTAATGAAACATGTACATGCATGCGATCTGCTGTTGCAAGTCACAACTACTGACTGTAACACGTTTCATACTTAACGCTATTAGAAATAAAAAAAGTAAATACAGTACAGTACGGGAGGTTTTGACATACATGCCTTATTGGTTTTACTTTCAGGATACATGTATCATGATTTAAAGGGTCAGTACAACCAAACCACCCCACCC
>CM022478.1:5222263-5331179 GCA_011952105.1 Coreoperca whiteheadi | reverse complement strand
CCCCCCCCCCCCCCCCCAAAACAAACAAACAAACAAAATCCACTTCCTCCCTGTGGTATCTGGATAATCAGATATTTTTGGGTTTATTTTTTAAACTCCTTTTGTTCACCTGTGGTGTTAACAACAGAAAACTACTCAAGAGCAGTGTGTCTTGTCCTGATTACTCATCTTTTATTATTTTTATTATTATTATTGTTATTAATCCCCCCTAGATTAACCAGGACATTATTTTTGGATAGGCATGTTGCTGTTTAATTTTTCAAATGGCACTTTTCAATCTTTGAGCATCACAAAATAAATTCCAGTCACCTCCTTTACTGTGGTGGCAGCAGGACTCTCACCAGTGGATATCTCAAGACCTCTGTAAATTAAACATAAACTATCTGTGTGCTAGATACCATGAGAGGGTATCCAGACAGGTTTGTTTCGTGTGATTTGGATGAACTGACCAATGAGGAGAGTGAAACCACTGAAAGTGAGGCAGACAGGATAGAGATTTGTCTAGTTTAACATTGCATGGGAATAGCTAGTTGGCCTCTACAGCCCAACAGAACAAAGCTTGATTGTATGAGACTGCCCTTTGTCTCCCTCCCTCCCTGCCCTCCCTCCCTGTCAGTCTCTCTCACCCTAGATTCCCCCTCACTCTCCCTCGTCCCTCATTTATATAACCTGGTTGTGGTACAGATTAAAGACCCATGACAGACTTTGAGAACACATGCAAACACGTAGGGACAGAGACTGACCGAAGCAGTTTAGGCAGCGTTGTATGAGCTCATCCAGGCTGGCAGCACTGGCGCTGGGAGCAGAGCTGGGGGTCTGCAGAGCCCGGCTGATGTCCTGAGGGCTGGGACATGTATTCCTCCTCCGCTGGACCAGCTTCCTGCTCTTCAGCCCACCAGGGCTCTCCACATTGGGCTTCCTGTGAAAGAGAGAGAGAGAGAGAGGGGATTCAGACACAGACAGGGAGTATACATAGCCTAGAAATAAGTAGAGCAGTGTGGTGAGTGCAGGTCAGCATCATAGGAAACCCAGATCCCCACATCTGATAAGCTGTGCTACAGTGCTGCAGCTTTGTGAACCATCACGCACTGGCAGAACAACTGCAAACAACTACATATTGTTCCGCTTCTCCACCTGAAGCTGCCTGGCAGACAGATAATGGTGGAACAGTCCAGAAAATGTTCATTATTTGTCAAATAGGTCACAGACTTGGACTTAAGTTTCACAAGTTTAGATGTTGTGGACCCCCTCAGGATCAGGAGAAGGAAGAATTGGCTGCTAACAGGTGTACTGTGTTTTTACTTTCCTCTGTGCTTGAAAAGGCTTTTCATTGGAGAGTTGATTTCTATGGTCACAAACGGAGGTAAACATGGAGCATATACCTTTGTTATTTTAAACTCCTTTTAATGGAACAGCAAGTGAAGAGAAGACCAATATGCTATTAGTTAATCCAGTATATATAATCATTAAGACTACTGCAACTCCTTGCATGAGTTTTAAAAACCTAACAACACAGCTGTGTCTATGAAGTGGTTTTAAATTGCAGATGATTATTTTGGGAGCTACAAAAAAAATCTGGTTTAATTTGCCAGTACATTTTTATTGCCTTTGTAGTATTACTGCATGCCTATAAACAGTGGTTACAGTATATCCTGAAAACCTGAAAGTCAGACTGAAAAAGTACAAGATTACGTCATGCTTGGATGAGATACTACAATACGTCACACATCTACAGTGATACTGACTTGCAAGCAATTGTAATTATTCAGCGTTTCCTCAGAAAAGTTTCTGGGTTTTTTCGGTTTGAGGTTGCTCAACAACATTCACTGTTGACAAAAAAATCTATAAATATACTACATACAGTGTTGTCACCGTGTGTAACTGTTGTCTAGGACACAGGAATACAAAAGGAAAGAAGGAAAAAAAAGACCAATTCTGCCAGACTGAAGTGTTTATTTTCCTGTCTTTTCTTCTAGTGAAAAACTAAATAGTTTTACCTCCTCAGGTTTCTAAAAACAATCTATCAGAGAAGGAAAGATCACCCTCGGTTAAACTCCTCACAGCTCATAGACGCACATTATGCAACCTGTGAGAACGGGTTGCAAGGCATTACTTTGTTTCCCCCCGGATCACCAGTCCCAAAGGTTGGGAACCGCTGATGTAGGACAATGTTAATGTAAATTGTGTTTCCTTGTTTTTTCTTTCAATGGCGGCTTGTGAACAAGGAGAACCCGGACTAAAAAGATTGACGGGAGTCACTTTTGGTCAGACATAGCATACAGTAGAGACCACACCTTTGGCCATACCCTACAGTGAAGCTGGTCTGCTGTTGAGTGCGGTCAAAATTGCAAAAGAACTTTCTATCATTTCTATGTGCAGTGTTAAAATGGAGTTACTCTTTAAATACCCTTTATGAGACAAATGAGACTCCTTTGTTTCATGATGCGATTGCTTCCTCTTCAGATCTGGGGCTCAGTTTAGCAATATCTGTGACTGTATTTCACAATAAACAGTAAGTGACTCTTCTCATGCTTTGTACATTTGAACCGGTGTCTTCACCAACTTCACCAAGTGAACTGGCTTCACTTTTGCTAAATATTTGAGGGAAAGGGTGCGATCCACAATCCTCCTGCCAAACGTGAAATGAAACCAAAGTTTAAATGAAACCTGATCATTGTGTTCTTCTCCGATAAAAAAAAAGTTGCACAACTTTCATCGTTGTTGCCTGAGTATTTTAGATTTTGTCCTCGTGCATCTGTAGAAACAGTGTGTACCATGTAATGCTGTGAAGCTGTGTCGGTCTCTATACTGCGGCTAATGTCATGACATTACCAGGAAATAGTTTGAGTTCAGAGAACTGGCGACAAGTTCCCTGAATGACCAGACCTGCATCCCCTTCTCTTAACCTGTGTTTGTGTGTGCGGCTCATTTCTCCAGCCCACTCACATTCTCAACACACACACACACACACACACACACACACACACACACACACACACACACACATATATATACAATATATAATGAATAACTCAACATACACATGCATCCACACTCCAGTTACACAAAAACGTTGGGTTTGCTTTATGTACAACACATGCATGGATGGATGAATTTCATACAGGCGTACGGGGTGACATTCACTTATCTATTTATACCACAAGCAGCTCTCCAGCCTGTACGTGCTGTTTCATCCAACTGTCACAGTTGTCACACCACACATTTCCCCTTCAGCCATGCCTGGATTTCTAAACCCTGATGGGGGGGATGTCAGTCACAACCCCATCTCGCTGCATCCTGGTAGTCCGGTTCCAGGCGGCTGGTTTGGAAACCTGCTGGGCCACAAATGCCCACCTCTCCTCCTCCTCCTCCTCCTCGTCC
This sequence comes from Coreoperca whiteheadi, assembly GCA_011952105.1. Lineage (NCBI taxonomy): Eukaryota > Metazoa > Chordata > Actinopteri > Centrarchiformes > Sinipercidae > Coreoperca > Coreoperca whiteheadi. The sequence goes on along the minus strand of CM022478.1, from coordinate 5,327,798 downwards.
TCTTCGCCTCATTAAACCGGCTACTAAATTCAAAACACTAACAGTAAACAGCACAGCATGTACCACTGTGAGCTGTTTTACAACAACGATGGGTGAGCCTCAAAACTCATGGAGCGCTTAGTGGGAGAAGCCAAACAAGCACACGATCAGGGTGCCTGGGTTCATTTTATCTACACCGTAGCCACCTATTACACTTCTACGATAGCGTCCAGCAAGATGAGTTGAAGGATTACATGTCTCTCTCTATTCTTTTTTGTTCTCTTATACTCAGAAAACCATTTCAGAAACACAAATAAACTGTGAAAGTGCCTATCACAGGTTCCCAGAGCTCAAGGTGAAGTCTTACTTGTTTGTTTTGTGTGACCAATTGTCCAAAACACCGAAGTATTTAGTGTTTTATGGTGATGAAAAAACAACAAATACTAAGTGTATGCTGTGGATTTTTGCATGATGGAAGACTTTTCCCGTTGTAATTTATTTATTGTGTCCTGTAAAATGCATACATGAATATCTCCAAGTATATGTTGTATTTTATAATGTGCAAACTAATGAAGTAAGCCGATTCAAATGAAAAGCTCAAATGATTAATTCATTACCGTTCATTTGGCCAGTTCATTTTCTGAGTTCTGATGGATGGTTTTCTTATCTCAGTGCCCTTTGAAACATGTCATCTCTCTCTGACTCAGAGTGAATCGAGCCCTGTCTGTCAAAGCAGTCACACATGCAGTATGAGGAGACACGCTCGCTACTACAAACAGAAGTGCAGATGGGGAAATGTTATTGATGTCACGATGTTTTGTCTGGGAATTTCCCCCAGAGTGCTGAGCAGGTTACACAGCACATTGACAGCACAGCAGTCAGTGATCTCGTTTCTCTGTCATGAGCCTGACCAGCGTAGGAGTACGAGAGAGCTGTTGGTAAATACGGTCAGTGTGGTGGACTCCCATGCAAATCTGAACACAATTGGAGTTACTATTTGGGCATTTGCATTCACTTTTTCCTAAGAGTCAGGTACACAAATTGCGTAAACATAATGATTACGCCTCTATATTTAACAGTGCATGCATGGAAACACTGCTGAAACTTGAAAAAGAAACTCCATGTGTGCATGTCAATGAGGAAAGAGCCCTCAGTAGTCTCTTTTGTTTTGAAATTTAATGAACTTGGGTCGTCATACCTTCCACACCTCCTTTTCCTCACTAACTACTCCTTCTCTCACTTTCTTCCTCTTCCTTCATCCTTGCTCTATTCAAGCCATTCAGGAAACAGCTTCTCCTTTTTTTCTTTGGAAATCCCCCTCTCACTCCCATTCCCATCCGTGTCAGGACTCCTGGCTACAGATCCAGTCCCCCCCTCCCCTCCCCTTCCTCCCTCTCTCGCTCCCACACTGGCGGGGGGATATGCAAATTCCTCTCTTTCTTTCGTTAATTGATTAATTGAAGCCAGGGCCCTTTGAAGGCCTTGTTTGTGAGCTGCTCTTTTTCTCTCGCTCTCCCTTCTCACAACCTGCGTCAAGGGGACGCATCTACTGCGATGAGCCATTCATCCATGCGGTCCAACAGTAAAGCCACTGTACCAGCCATTGTAGTTCGGCATCAGAAAAAGTGCAGCAAATGTTCATGAACTTCTTCCGCTGTTTTGTTAGAAGTATTTAAACTGTTGTTAGACAATTAAATCATACCTGTCCAACTACACACACCCTTAGTGCCAATGCATACTCTCTCTCCCTCTTTTGTTCTTTGAAAACTCTCTCTCCCTCTCTCTCACACACACACACACACACACACACACACACTCTTATGTAATCTACATCAGTAATTTTGCTTTAGTTTTTTTTCTCTTCTTCATTTCATGTTGATTTAGTTTGTCATCTGTTTGTTTTTAGGCTGATGTTAGATATGTTTTTATATATATTTTTTCATCTACAATGATTTTGAAGTCTCATTCATGCAAGAAGTATTTGTTATTTTGTTCGTATTTTCTTTTTCCTCCTTTTTCCAAAAATGATTTGTGAATCTTATCTTGGCCTTCCTCTCATTTCTCTATTCTGAGTTCACTTTTTCAAAACTATCCCGACAGTTCTCTTTGGCGACTTGCGGCCACTAACAACAGGTTGCATTTCAATATGTACCACTATTGTCTGATTGAGGTATCTTCTATTTGTTTGGCATAAACCAAGATTCCATTACAACAAAGAGGGCTTCTGATACCTTACAGTATACGTCACAGAAATGAATCAGAATGGCTGCAATATGCTTCAATAGGCTTTATTTGTTTGCCATTTTTGCAGTGCACAAAATTAAACTAAAGTAATTGAAACTAAAGTAAATCCATTAATGCAATCCATAACTACACATATTCACTATACATACTATAGGATGGCTACATATATAGAAATACAATAGTGGTAGTCAACCCTTTCTTCTGCATTTCTCATCGACATCACACCTTCTGTCCTCTCTTGCAACACACCTGGGAAAGGATCTTTGTGCATGTCTGATGCTTCCCTGGCAATCTTCTGCAGATATGTCCAGGCACCCAGCATTCATAGCGTCCAATAGGCACGTTATGATCAACTTCCCACCTCCATGGGGAAAAGAGTTCCTCATGGAGGCTGAGGGATGGAGAGTAAGGTAGAAGGAAAAGCGAGACCATCCTGGGATGGGCTGTAAAGCACTGTGTGACTGGAAGAGAACGGTGAAACGCCACATCGTCGCGTGCAATTACAAAACCTTTCCTCGCCTGCCATACGTCCGTCATAGAGGTCATCAAGGAATGAAAATAGGCACTTAGTATCCCAATTAGGTCGTTTATGCATTTTTATTTCTTTTTAGATGTAGATGTAGAAGAATGTAGCAAATTGCAGTCGCATTTACTATAATTTTGTGTAATTTTAGATTGTGAATGTAAATCAAACTGTTTTTACAATAGTATGTAAATGTGCAAAATGGACTACATATGCAGAAATTTGGTGGTGGTTGAGTTTCATTGAGACAGTTCATGAATTTTGAAAGATCTGGTCATTGAACGAATTTTGTGTCAAAGCAATGAAAAATGATCCACAGTTCAGTCCACATTGACTTCTGTTGTGCTGACGGTGTGCAGAGTTTTGAACTCAGTACTGAGAAATGCATGTTACCGAGTGTAAAAAACTGTAATTCTACCTGCTGATTCAAGATAACCTCGCCACTGAAGGGGAAGCACAGTAATGTGGCCACCCCAGCAGTCCACCTTAAACTCAGGTAGTTAAATCACACATAACACACATGTGACCACCTTAACATTCAGCACCCAACCCTTTTCATTCCAGGCAATCTGATAAGGGCTGCGGTCACAACTACAGCAGTAAAAAAAGTACCACTGCAAACACGGGCTACGAAACGTGTAGTTTCTCAGCGGCATCGAAGATGAAATGCGCAAACCATCACTGAACTGACATGTAAATGAGCTCAACAGAACATAAAAGCAGAGCGCATTTCCATAGAAAGGTGATTAGGCAGTGCTCGCCAGGCACGTACAACTGTTGAATGTCAGCGCTCGCTTGTGTGCAGTACACACAAATAATTTGAGATGCTGATATTCTTCACTGATATGCAGGTCAAACACATTAGCTGTGACCGTGTGTGAGTGTGTATGTGTGATATGTGTCTGCATTATTTTAACACAAAGTCTCTCTCTTCCCTTCACTGCCTAGATTCAAATGGCAGAACACACACACACACACACACACACACACGCCAAACGGAAAATAAAACTAAATGCCCTCATTTCTCTTCAACTTGTCAAGAGCCTTTGCACAAACCACACTGCATCTCATAACCTCAAGGTTCACACATCTCTGCTGCACACAAAGCACTTGCTGCTGACACATTACACTTGCTAAGAACTGAACTGAAGTGGGTCTGAGTGCAATCAGTTTTGATGCACCGTCTTCGTTTCTTTTTAATTACCTCTTGGTCTTGTTCATTGCAGCGCTCTTCTCCTCAGCGGCACTCCTCCTCCACTGGTGATCCGCACGGGCATCTGAGCGTGTCCCTACAGCTCCATGGTTGACCCTGCTCCTCCTCCTCCTCCTTCTTCTCCTCCTCTGTGTCCTCTATGTGTTTATGTGGCCAGGACAGCAAGAGCAGGCACAGGACGGAGAGCTGCTTGGGGTCAGGGCCGCCCACCTACCAGTCATCGACTACACTAAACTCCACGCCTAAATCCTCCTTATCAAACAACTGTGTGTCAGTCAACCTCCCTCTCTCGCTGCTATCTGAAGATATCTATCAACCACAATTTGGCAATAAAACGGACTTCATGCTCTGCCTCAAACAAGCTTAAAAGTAGAGTGCAAGACTCACTCACTTGTCCCTTCAACATAAACAAGTCAGCATCTTAAATGGAGGAACTGGCTCTGACAGATAGGGGAACTCACATCAGTTTCTGTGTGTGTGTATGTGTGCACAAGGGGGAGGGGAGAGGAGCGACAGAGAATAATGAACACAAACGCACTGGCCATATAGGAAGGAGGAGGAGAGTCAGAGAGAGATAGTGATGAGCAATCATCTGAGCACCATCAGTGTACTCCAGGAAGCGACATCTGCGGTTCTTTTTTTCAGAGCCTCAACACAGAAAAAAAAATAAATAGGCCACACCTAAATGTCACTTTTGATGAAGTTTTCTGGAGCATCGTCTGAACCTTGGCAAAAAAAAAAAAAAATCAGTTCCTGAAAAGAGATCATTAGATGTCTGATAACATTGTTGAATCCTGACACACGTCCCCCTAGTAGATTTGTTCATCCAGGGTCTCCAGTGTTCTCCAAATCATGTCTATCACCCGGATTTCTTCCTTGTCTTCTTCTTTTTTTTTTTTTTTAACTCCCTCTGCCATTTCTCAGGATAGCAAGTGATTACACAGGGAGGTAGTGTTTGTGCTTGTGAATGTGGCTCTGCAGCTGGACAGGGAGACTCAAAGGCATCCTTGTTTCAACACACCAAGAGGAAGAGGCAACCAAACAGGGGACATTAATGTCCCCAAGTCTGCAGAGGTGGCTTTTTTGCTGCAGGAAGCTGACTGGCTGGCAGAGAGACTGGGTGACATGGCATTCAAAAGCAGGGAAAGATGCACGGAGCAGGAATCCTGCAGTCCTTGCACGACCAAGTCCGACGCAGCTAAAAAATGCATTTGGATTTGCATTAGAAAGGGGATCATGGAAGGACTTGAACAGGGTACATGGAAATGTCACAGAAGGAAAAAAAGAAAAAAGAAGCATTTAATGGTCTTTCCTGGCAATGTGGTAATCTTAAGCAATAGTTCTTTAAAACAGGAAGAGTTGCAATCAACTCAGCTGGTATATCTAAAGACATATGACACACAGTGAAAAAATAGATAAGCTAGTGGGCCTTTTTGTATTACAAATCAACACCATCGTGACATTTTTGCTGTTGCATTACCACTGTGAGTCTTGCGTGGAAGTCTCAGTGTGACTAACGTGATTTGTTTGTGAATGAAATGCATTTTGCTTTTCTCACGTCATGTCTTGTAAAACCTGAAGTCTTTTAAATTGGTGGTTTTGAGGTACGCAGACGGTAACTAAAAGTAAAAGGAACGGTAACGTAGAGGTTGTCTGTTTGGCTACATTAAGGCCTTTGTTTGCGCAGTCTATGATTAAGACGCCATGCTAGGGGTTAAACGTTTAATTAGCGTGCATATATTTGCAAGAAATTTGACTTATTTTGTTATAAGTTCGTTTCCTTTTTTGTCGTTGTTACCCAGGTGTAACGTGAACTCGCTTAACGTTTGCGTTAAGTTACATTACAGGGTCTCCTGGGGATATCATTTATTTTCCAATGACCCAGTACAATACACTAAATTAGACCACAAGCCAATACTTAACCATTGTTCGATCGAGATGCCAACGCGATTGTTTTAAAGCCATTTTCCGTGATGATGTTGGAGTCAGAATTGGAGGTCGTTGCACATTGAGTTCCATTATCGGTACGATGTCGCCACCTTCAGGCGCGGTGCCGCGACTGCACGCAAAAACTCAGGCGGATTCATGAGTTGGCAAAAAAAAAACCAACCAGGCAACAGCAGGTCTCTTCTAAATCAGGACTCATACTCCCAGAATGCCTGTTAGTTCTGGTTCAGTGGCGTATCGCCTCCTCCCCCGCCTGCTCTTCCAGCGTCCCAAAACATCTTGATAGGCTGCTATAGCTGCTTCTGCAGAGGGAGATGGGTGAGAAGGAGAGCATGCTGAAGGGTGCCAGATGGAGACTGAGGAGGTAAGGATGCTCACTGTCTGAAGGCTGGTCACCGTTTCTGACTGAGTGTGTGATGCGCTTCTTTCCAGCGTGTATGTCTGGTGCATCCTTGCTGCCTGCTATGACCAAACAGGGGTGTGCCACCGGCACCCATGCATATCCACTCTTTCCTTGAGGAGTGCATCCGGCTGTCCAGACTGAGCTGTTGATTTTGTGATTTTCCTCTACATTGTTTATTCATAATCTACCAGACATTTTGTGTATACTATGTCTTTTCAGATCTAAAAGAAACTAATAGGATTTTATACAGGCTGCGAGGAGAAAGAAGCTGTATGGACCCCTTTTAATATTCTGTTTATTTAAATTGGATGTTTTTAACTAAGGCTAAAAGGTAATACTCCCCAAAATAATAATAGAAATGAATCGTTTGGTCTCTAAAATAAGAAAGAATAATCAAGCTGCACATCATCTTTTCAAGATGAGATTGCTTGTTATGTCCAGTACCACAACCATACACGACAGAGATGGGCAGCAAATCCTTACATTTGAGAAGCAAATGTTTTTGGCATTTTGGCTTGATAAACGATTGATGAATGATGATGAGTGAAATACATTTTCTGCTGATTAGTCACTGTTCACACCCCCCAACCCCCGTGTCAAAAAAAAAGAAAGGAAGGAAGGAAGAATCACTCTGCTGACATCAGTAAAATAAAATAAAATAAAAAAAGGTCGCTAGGATAATGTCTTTATGGTGAAGTGTCTCAACTCTAATGACCCTTTTGGCTTCATGGTGGGTCATTAAGGCACAGGACAGGTCCCTCCCTTTTAAATCACTACAACAAATTTGTCTTGCAGAGAGGCGACACAGGAACGCCTGTGGGCTGTTGAAAGAGATACTCCTACAGTTAAGTGACCGGGATGTTAAAAAATAATATGGTTGTAATTTATTACTGCTCTCAGCGCAGCTAAGACCTTTGCTACCTCTACACTGAAGCATGAAATCTAAAATTTTATGGGAAAGTGTGAAAGTGCACAGAGCTAATTAAAAGCCTGACATAATGTCTGTGCGAAGCGTCGCATCCTGTTGCTGATTGGACTGTAAGAAAGCATCCGTAGTGTCCACTGCACTGAAGGTGCCAAGCTGTAGGTCGATCTTTGCTTTGATCCAGCAGATTTTATGTTACTTCAGGATGTAGGCAGTTTTTAAATTGAGATTACCTGATCAATCGGGGAAGAAAATGAATTATGTACGATACAGCTGCCTGTTGTAGAGGGATGAAACACAATGGATGATAATCGTAAACTAAGAGGAAGTTATTATTCATTTAATTGCTTACAATCAACAGGAAATTAATCAACAGCGATTTACCTTTTAGGTCCTCTGCCAAGCAGAAATGCCAAACATTCGCGGGCTCCTGCTTCTAACGTGACATTTTGCAGCCTTTCTCTGTATCATATCATTGTGAAATGATTCCCGTTGGGTTCTTAAGCTGTTGCTCAGACAGCACAAGCAAATACATACACATCGATTCTTAATCAGCTGCTTGCTAAAAGTGATGGAGTCATGAACACATTGTTACTTGATGGAGTTAGAGATTCCTGTATTTGTGTTTTGTCTCACTGGCTTAAAGTGAGTGGGGCTGTGTTGGAACAAAGGTGACGTCAAGCATGTCCATGCACTGACGAATCTAAATTTTACAGCACAAGAACGTGAATCTGATGATATTCACCGTTAGCCATGTCATGTCTGATCAAAGCCCACCCACACATCAAGACATTCTTTTTTGTCTCTAACTTTGATTGTTGCAGCCTATATAATGTGACAAATATTGAATTGTTTGAAACCATGTTTTCAGGAATTTGTGCACTTCAACTTTTCAAGTTTATTTTAATCAATAGATGAATCAATGATAATAATACATAATAAGTCCTATCGTAATGGTTCAGTAAATTTCACTCACAGATTACCACTGTCAAATTCCCCTATTGTGCATCTCTGCTAAATCTGCCCTGCATTACTCCTGCAGAGACCATGATAACCTGTTCTTACTCAAATCTGAGAAGACATATAACATTAAACTAATACGACCTCATCATGTGATGCAGATGTCTGAATTTTCCAAAGAACTCCCTTTGGGTGCCGAGCAGCTAATGCAGTGTTAATGCACTCATTCACCTACTTCTGAAGGGGTTTTTGTAAAGTGCAGCTGACTTATTCACTTTGAAGAGTTAAGGTGTGTGTTGGTGTGTGTGTGCGCGCGTCTGTTCTTACTGCACACTCCCCAAAGGCTAGTCCTCACCCCCTATCCTTTTATAGCCTCGTGCACTGTGGAAGGAGGGGGGGGGAGGTGTGTGTGTGTATGTGTGTGTGTGTGTGTGTGTGTTGGAGGGGGGGCAGCCTGTGTGAGGGAGTGGCCCACTTCTACAAACATGGCGGCACGGTGGGATGGGAGCCGTGTAAATGTGTAACAAGGTGCCTGCCCCTCCCTCCCTCCCTCCTTCATCTGCGGTTGGGGGATGCAAGGAGAGAAGGGAGAGGAGCCAGGGAGAGTCTCGCCTCACATCACTCTCTCTCACAACACCGTGAGAGCCACAGGACTCATGTTGTCCTCCAGCACGCCCACACACACTAGCACTGAGCTACACTGAGAGAGAGAGAGAGAGAGAGAGTGGGGGGGTACAGCAACAAGAAAGGCAGGAGAGAGGTGCAACGTGCAGAGAGAGAGAGAGAGAGAGAGAGAGAGAGAGCGGGAGGGACGTAGCAAAGGACATAAAAAAATCCAAATCCTGAAGAGAGAAAACAGAAGGATTTTCTCTTTTCTCCCGAGGAGCTGCGAATAACCCTCGGCGAAGGATGGCGGAAGGGGGAGAGGGAGAGGAGGAGATTCAGTTCCTGCGAACGGTGAGTCCTGCTTCCTTTCCTTTTTCGGGAAGGCTGACCTGCACCGGCTGCTGGAGAGGAGTTTGGGAGGTTTGGGGCTGGAGAAGGAGATGAGCAGCTGAGAACAGTGGGAAAGGAAATGAGATATTTTTTTCATTTTCTACTGAAGAGAAGCAATTCATTTATACTCCACTTGATTCAACTCTTGACTGGAATTGACTCATGCTCTTCCAGCATCAACTTCATTGCTCCTTCCTGTGTCCACTGGTTTCACAGATTCTACACTTTTATCACTTTTGCATTTCTGGCATTGGATATTTAAGTCATGTCTGTAGCTGCAGTTCTCAGAGCCAAGGCCCGCTTCTGTATATAGTTGACTATTTTTGCGGTGCCCTGAATGTGCCATGACCCGCTTATCAGATGCTCTCTTTAAACTTGGTAATTGATTCCTTTAATCTCTTGTGAGCTCAGAAATCTGGGGTAGTTAACCCACATTAAGTGACAACATTTTGATCTTTTCAGAATGCACTGCTCATTGTCTCGCCCTAATCTCTTTTATATCACTTCCAGAATGTTCTGGACTTAGCGTATGTGTGCATAATGTGTGTGTGAGCACAGATAGACAGACAGGGGCTGGTGCATCTGTTAGCACCGTTATCTATTTATATCTGAGGAAAGTGGAGCCTGTCAGTGTGGGGTGAGGAGGCAGAGCTACGAGCTACCCAGAGCCTGCAGGGGACAGCTGGCCAAAAGGCTGCATGTCTTCCGTGGAGAAGCCAACACACAGTCACAGCGTAGAGATATCCACTTCACGGTCTCAAACTCAGTGAGCCAGCTGAGCTAGTGAAATGGCTTTCCAAAGCTGAAGAGAGATAGATCGATAAGCATGCAGTATCTGAGATTAATACTATATTAAATTGGTCTGAACATATCCATTTTCATTGAATCCATTTGGTACAGTTTCCTTTAATCTAAACCTAAAACCTACAGGTGGCCGGTTTTAGGTTGAGGTTCAGGTTCATGGAATTTGGACCTGAAAAGTTGATTAGGACGAAAACATGTTGAGAAACCCTCGATTATTGACGCCTGTAATCACCTGGAAGATGTTAGGTTAGGTTACTGCAAGAGCCAGTGCTTCCATCTCGAACTGGATAATATTTTTTTAATCAATATGATCTTTCAGATATTGATATGAAATCAATATCAGTGTGCCAATTGATGCTGTTTTACTGTTGTTCATTACATCACACAAAATTCTTCCCCCGCATAGAACATGAACTTTAATCCCTAATTGTGTTGGTTTTAATTTGCTTGGAATAATTCATTTAGTCCAACATTTTTTTTTTTTATTGACGTTGTTAAAAATAACATGATACAATTCAACATAATGCTGAATTACTGCCAGGCTCTGCTTCCGTCGACAATTATGGAGATGTCGAAACACCCTCAAGCCGCTCACTTGGTTCGTCTGTGAGAGGAGCATCCACTTTACCGCTACCATCGCTACGATGTTTACCTAACTTGTCACGTGAATGTAGGTAGCTGTGAAATAATAGTTAGAAATGATAGTACCAAAGAGCCCAGATAGCGGCATGCAGAAAGACCGCGAGCAAATTATATTGATGGAGGAGATTCCTGGCAAGCCTTCGGAGTCAGCTCACATCACATCACAGAGCGACACAGCTGTTGCTTCTGTGACAAAACTATTAACAGTGTGTGTTTTTTTTTTTACTTCTCTTCAGAAACTGACAAATGAATCGTGAGACACTAAACACGTTGAATGCTTTGAGTGGGTTTGTCCTTTGGAGAGGCTCGGTTAGGATGACACTATTAGACACCAACACTTGAAAAGGGAAAACAATGCAGCTCTGGTGTGAATTATTAATGTCTTGTGTACTTCAATGGATTTATCTTTGACACCAACACTGTCGGGGTCAGGGGTTCAATCCCCACCGGGGATGCACGGCTAAAAATGTAAGTGCTTGTGGTGCTGTAAGGATCTTTGGATTAAAGCATCCACAAAATGGTCTGTGTTATCAGTCTTTTAATTAGAGGCCAGTGATGGGAGGCATTGTGTGAGTCAGCTGTTTCTCTGTGCTGGGGTTTTTCCCTGGGTTATATTGGAGGTGGGAGGTGTGATGAAAGTGGGAGCCCAGAGTTCTTCTCCAGCTGGGGCAGCAGACTGTAGTCATGTATTTGCCCGATATTATCTTTTTACAGTCACATAACCTGCCATGGAGCTTCACAGCCTGTGTGCCAAGGCTCACCTTTCAGCAGGGCTTCAGCTCAGCCCTTCAAAGATTTTCTTTTAAAAGGCATTACATATATCTTAGAACTATTTAATGAAATCTTTGTGAGCAAATTGTGCTCTTGAAAGATGTACCATTTCATCACACCATAGTTTAGGATAACAAACATTTTGTTACTTGTTAGCACAACTTATGATAATAATAATAGCTCAAAATGGACTCTAGATGATGTAAGAAAACGCATCAGTGCATCAAAGCAAATGTATGTTGTGTTCCAGAAAAGAGCAAAAAAGTTCGGCGATTTTTGTCACATTTTACTGTAAATTCATAACCATAGCTAGCCTGCAGGCCTGCTTTCCCCCCACAAAATAAGCACATCATTCAACACATGCTTCTTAACTGACAGTATGGGTTTTCAGTGTGACCGGCAGCTTGTCTGCTTGCACAAGTGTAGAGTTGACGTTATCTGCGTTTGGTCTGAGCTCAGCATAAGGGGAATTTTGGGAAAGCTAAAGCTTTTCAAAACTTGAGCAATGGCCTTTACATGATGTAAGACCAAGGAGGAAAGGGTGATTGTCGGGTCACCATGTGGAAACTGCTGACAAAATAAATTTGTGTTTACAGAAATTCACTAGGGACTCAAATAGCAAGCTAATATAATGCAATGTTGAGTGTTTTTTTTTTGTAGGTTAGGTTGACTTATTAAAAACATATATTGGTGGTGCTAAGAAGCTCCATGACTCCATGTTTACTTCACTGCCAGCTGCTCTTGATTATTTGCTCTCAATCACGATTGTAGAAGGTTGAACTTGTCATGCTTATGAGCTAAGCAATCAATAACAATATTAAGACCCATTTTGTATTCAATTGAAGCTTCCCACAGTTTTAATTGTGCATTTTAAATATGAAAAATCTGTCCATCAAAAGTCCATTACCAGGATCTTGAGTGTAAAGATCGAACAAACACACACATACAGTAGGGTGGGTCCCTCGGGCTGACCTCCTCCCCTGTCAAAGTAACTGTCCTGTAGGTATTCCTGCACTTTGAGAAACCTATTGTTGTCTGTTTGAGGAAGGAGCTGAAAAGAATGCTAGCAGTGTGAGCCTGTCAGTCTCTTCATTTTTATCCTTTTCTCTGTTATTTTAATTGTTTTTTTTACCCCTGCTGGGAATCCTCCAAATAAGAAGAAAAGCTGTGGGGGTGTGAGTTTGGGAGTGAGGCGATGCAGTGTTGCTGCGTTTAGTGTTTTCTTTTCCCATGGGGATTTTGTTTAATAGTGAGACAAGAGAGGAAGATTAGATCCCTTAAATGCTGAATCCTTCTCAGCGTGACAGATGGGCAACGCAGGAAAATGTAATGCATTTTGGTCTTCCTCAACACATCTCCAGTGATCATTTTCACATCACAAAAGGCCACACACAGATTACTCAGCAGGCCTGCTCTATTCTACTCTGGGTTTTATTGTGTTATTCTAATATGGCCCAGGCCTGTGACTCATACAACGCTGAGGGATCGCAGTGTGGCTGGAATAGTTGTACAGTCTACACTCACTGGTGGGGTTTAGTCATGCCACCTGCTGTACAGTAGCAGGTTACTTAAATTCTCTCGCCACTCAAACAAAGTGGATGCCCTCTGTTGAACTACAGGCATCTAGTATTCAACTTCCTCCCTAAAAAAATCACCCCGCATGCACTTCAGCCCCCACATTTGCTGTCAAGAGATCGGCTTAGCTTGCAATAGCCGACAGTCTTTCCTTTTCTCTTCAGAAAAAGCCTGTAACAACAGCCACAGACTGCTGAAATGTCTTACTGCACTATAAACACACGAGAGTCTACATCAGGTAACGCAGAGTTTAAACAGTGGTGCCGCTGTGTCACTGATTCACAATGCCACATTTGTGGTGTGACTCACACGGACGAGTGAGATTGAAGGGGTATTCAAGCTCCAGTCTATAACAGCAATTTCTTTTTATAGTGTGCCACTATAAGTGCACACACTCTGGAGGGAAAAACCGGAGGAGTCAGTGTCCTACTTGCCAGCATCCTTTGGGAGATGTGGTGTGTGTTGCAGATGTGGGTGTGTGTCTCTGTTCGTGTCAAATGAACAGAGATCTTCTTCATTGTTGTGACAGTCAATTGTGGCATCTGTGACAAATGCAGGCCTGCAGACACCATAGTAACGTTTGTCAGAACTGTATGGGCAGTTATGTTTGCAGGAAGCACTGATTTGGTGATTTGCAGGTTAAGAGGTGACTAGATGTAACTTCTTTCGATGTACTCTGGGGGGCCTAAGCAGGATTAGAAGATTTTAGGGGCTTTACATTGTGTCTGTTTTAAAATCTCATTCTGCTAGTTACTCTTTTCAGATTTTTGTTTTGCCATTTTACCTTTATTTGATAGACAGTAGAGATACAGACAACAAATGCAGCCAACCCCGGCTGGATTGGGGATGTTGTGGGTTATATGGTATGCCATGGTATGGTAACCACTTGGCTATTGGATGCTCAGCCAGTGACATTTTAGGCAGTGCGTTCTAGGGTTGGGTTCTTATAGCCAGGTCAGTTTTGCATTCAAAACCTGTATCTCGTATCTCTTTGTTTAATTAGCAGAGCAATGTGCAAAACATTTTGGTAGTCATTTTTTAAATAGCAAGTGTGTAATCTATTAGGCAAAACCAAATGCAGGTCGTACAAACATCACTCTACATCACTGCCCCCACAGGCTAACTGAATTCAAAAACGTTAACCCCATTTTTCATCACTGTCTCGCTTTCTACTTCTCTCTCTTTCTTCAGTCTTTAATATGTAATTTCTGTTTCCCCTAGGGAGTGTTATACTATCATGTCTGGATTGCTTGTTTTTTTTTCTGTGAGATCAGGCTGGGATGCTGTTGAGGTGACACTGGCCGAGGAAACCCAAAATAATGACATATATTGTATTTGGTTGCCCCGCTGTTTATTTGTACAGAGCCTATTTTTCATGCCAGCGGTCTTTGCCCCCTCTCTCCCTGTTTCTCTATCTTTTACACACACACACACACACACACACACACACACACACACACACACACACACACACACACACACACACACACACACACATACATACAGTGTGTACATCAGTGAACTACAGTACCAGCAGATTTTGGGACGGCAGCAGATGACGGATGGGGGTGAGGTAGGTGGGGAGGGTGCGAACGGAGCAGGGCTTTAGAAGTGCTGAGCCCAGGAGATGAACACGTCCACAGTGGGACCAACACACACACACACACACACACACACACACACACACACACATATGGCACCTGTTAGTCTGCCTGCTTTGATCACGCCACCACACACAATAAACAGGTGGTCTGGTCTGCTCTCTCAGGCACGAGACAGAAACAGAGAGAGAGAGACAGAGAGACAGAGAGAGGGATTCTGCAGGAGCAAATTGTTGCAAAGTGACACGACTGCTATGCAAATTGCTGTGTGTGTAAGTGTGTGTGTGCATGTGTGCAGAGGCTCAATGATTGGCTCTGTCACCTTACAACTGATACTGTATATTGTCAAGTTGATTAATCTGGTACACTAAACAAAATAACCACAATCATTTATGTCATTGTTACAGTGTCATTGCCTCGCACTTGCTCAAAGTTTGTAGTGCTTTACTTCTCCCCATGGTGTAACTTTAACAAACATAATGTGGACGTAATGGTCATTGGGATACATTTACATTTACATTTACATTTAGTCATTTAGCAGACGCTTTTATCCAAAGCGACTCACATTTGAGGAAGACAATGGAAGCAATATAACAACACAAGGTAACAAAAAGCATAAGTGCATCAAAAAATGAGTATGATTAAAGCCCAGCACAGTATACAAAGCTAAGGATAGGAAGGGTTTATTTATTTTTTTATTTTTTTATTTTTTTGAGCAGAGGTAGAAAGGAAGAAGAGTTATAGATTACAGTAAGGCAAGTTTCAAATGTCTGCTAATACATTTTCATATTGTAGTCAGAAATAAATAGAAACCAACTTTCTGAAACACGGCAGCATGGTTTTCAAAATGGCTGGCAGTCTAAAACATCCAAAACCACTGGTGTGGTCCTTTAAAGCCCTTTAGAAGCGAGTACAGCATGAAGTGTTTGGCAGCTAAACAAGTTCAGATGCCCAATGTCTACGTTATCATTGCTCACTGACAATGCTTTTGTCCAAGATGCCGAAGTCTGCTGCAAAAGCTGTCCTGGGAAGTCGGACAGTATTTGTTTCAGAGCTGAAGGAACATGGTCTTTTTAACAAAATACGTTTTAGCTGAGGCTGAGATGAAGATTACCTTTGTGTGCTTTGTGAACTTCCAGAGTTAGCCAGGCTAATTTTCATCAGAAGACCCCGGACAGGCAATAGTTGAAAGCAAGGCGTTAAGAATGAAAGCACTGAAAAATGCAATCAACGATAAAAGCAGTTAAAAATATGAAAAGATACAGAGTCTGCACTACATAGAGAAAAGAGGCACAGCTCTTATGAGTCAACAATAGCATGACAATACAATGTTAGGTCTGGTTAAGTGTGGATATTAATAATATTTTAGGTTGAACTCTTCCTTTTAACTGTCCACAGGTAAGAACGTAAGTTGGGGAATAGTTTCTGGTGTCCCTTGTATTTGCCCCAGTGTATGATGGGATATTTCATATTTGAGTTTTTTTCCATCCAATTTTCTCAGGCTGTGTTTTCAATTGGACTATAGCATGTTGCTTGTCTTGCACAATAAATATCTCTCTGCACCTTGACTCACTCCTGTACTCAGTTTTTGGATAACGTGTCTGTTTTAAACGGACCTGCTGGTCGGGAAAGTACTTTGCCTACTCTTAATAGACTTTTTAGAGGGATGGGTTTTGGATTGAGGCCAGCTAAAATAATTTATTTCGAACAGTGTTTTCCTTTGAATAGCTGCTGTCTTTGCCAGACTTATCGTCTTTCAAAAGGCAGAGGCTGTTTAATGTTGGATGTCTGGCAGTTTGTAGCAGTTTAACTGAGCCGGAGGGCAAACGAAGCCAGTGTGTGGGCTGTCAAAACACTGTGTCTCAATGAAGTTCAACGTTTGTGTCTATTAGAATCGGAGTTGTGAATTATCACTGTTGAAGCCTAGAGTACCCTAGAGTAGCTTAGTTGTTGTGAAAATCATAAAATATGGAAACCTCATCAAAATAGTTTATGGATCTTTTGCAGTTGTAGCCATTGTCAAGATTTTAACCCTAATTCTGTTATCACCGTTGCTGATATGTACAACCTAGTAAGCTTTAAGAGACTTTTGAATGGTTTAGTACAATACCTTTCCTTTAATTTTCCTACTTTAGTAACTCAACTGTAATCTGCTATTTGGGGAAGTGATTACTTTTACTTTGCTTTTTGCCCATCAGAAGTAGCAGTTATCAGCTAGTTTTCCTGTTCTCAATGCCTTTCTCTTGCTCTTTCTCCAAGGCAGACCTGTAAGTATCTCCAAGTGAGACCTCTAAGTATCTGCTGGTCAGCAGAAGGAGGGAATGTGATAGTGACAGGTGCAGCCACCTAAAATAGGAGAGGAGCGGAGGGGGAAGGCCCAGAGCAGAGCGGTAGAGGTAATGGAGAAAGAGAGAGAAAAGACGACTGCAATGAAATAATAAGAGTACAGAGGGAAAAAACGGCGCGAAGAGTACATCGAAAAAAATTGTGTGGAGAGAGAGTGAGCATCATAGAGAGAGAGAGACAGCAGCAAAAGCAGAATGTGAAAAAAACAAAGCTCTAAATGTTCTCAACACTCTTCTGTGTGCAGTTGAAAGATTTATCAGCAATGATTCAGTGCAGCACTGGCTTGGCACGTTTCTGTGTCAAGCCACATATCACTTTTGTACTTGCATAATATTAACTTATCTGAAAAACTCAGTCATCCATACCAAATCAATTCAATTTTATTTATATAGTGCAGATTCATAGACAGAAGTTATCACACTACCCTTTTCCTATAGAGCAGGTCTAGACCGTACTCTTTATAATATTATTTACAGAGACCCAACAAATCCCACCATGAGCAAGCACTTGGTGGCAGTGGCAAGGAAAAACTTCCTTTTAAGAGGCACGACTCAGGGTGGGCGGCCATCTGCCGCTACCACATTAGACATATAACTCAGAGCAGACACACATGCACAGTAAGATAGACACTGATAGGACTGTAATGAGTCCTGCATTACTGCAGCAGCATGAAACATTTTCTCATTTTTTTTCAAAAGCACGTAGCCCATGTTGTTTAATCCTATATTTATGTATAGATTAAATAATTGTAGCTTTGTTGTTTGGTGTCCCACTGTCAGCCAGTCTGCAGGGACTTTTTCTCTAATGTTACAGTGACAAAAATCAGCGGCCTGAAGCTGGGAGCGGAATACATTTCACATAAACACTTTTACCAGTAAGATGGAAACTTAAAAGTTTGGCATTTACACAGTACCTGCGTAGGAATTAATTAAGTCTATTGTATTGTGATACCAAAGCAGAGGGAAAGAAACTTTGCCTATGATGCAACAGTATAAAAAGGTTTTTTTAAACCCTTATTAGTTTAAATGTGTGTATCAGTGTCTCTGATAGTTGTAAAAAGTTTTGAATATTTGTATGGTTGTTGTGTACCATTATACTGGTTTGAGTCAATTTAATGGGGTGTAGTGTTATCATACCGTGCCAGGCCATCAGTGGTCCTGTGAGCCCTTAACTGTAGTGAAATGACCAGAAAAAGGCAATTTACAAGTTTCTTTTTGAGTATTAAATGTATGGTACACTGGGAATACTACCACCATAATATTATATTATTATGTGTTGTTACAGACGAGCAGTAGGAGGGAGAGAGAAGGGAAAAGAGATTCCTCAAGACTATATATTCACCTCGTAAATCTCAGTGCTGGCCTGGACTCCAGGGCCACGTTGCACCTTAAAAGTTTTTTTCTAGATTGTTGAATGTCAAATACAAAAGAAAACAAAACTGTGGTCCCTCTTAACCATCCCTCCTGCCACCTTCTAATACCTGGAAGGACAGTAAAACCCATTTTCTCAGGCTCCTGGAATGGCAGTAGTAGTGACCTGTAAGAAAAAGTGTAACTCTCCCAGTGCTAAATCTGAATCTGTTGACACTGTGGTCAGTTAAGGAGATGGTTTGGCTATTTTAGAGGTGATATGTGCGAGTTGACATGTAGGCCGAGTGTTTACTGTATGTAACCTAAACTCTCAGCCAGATCTTTATATTCACGCTTGGTGACTCTTTTCATATCCTCAGGCAGCACAGACCCATAACCCTCCATCTACAGTGTCACAGTGAACAACGGAAAAGGGTCTTCATGAAAAATTAATTAAAATTGGCCTTTACATGCTTGAGGAGAGTGGTGATACAAGACAGAAGTGTTTGGAAGAAAGACGTGAAAAATAAGGGTCAGGGAGAAAAGAGGGAGGTTGTTTGTGAGATTTTATTCTTGGAGATATTTTAGAAACGGGAGAGAAGAAAACAGGATTTAGGAGAATGAGGGTGCCACAAGGCCCTTCGGATTGGTATGTGATGGAGGATCCTGATTGTGCACCTGTATGGTCTCTTCTAGTTTTCAAAGGGAAACCCCGTAACCACTCTCCCTTCTGCCTTATTGAACCGTTTCTCTCCTCCACCCACATACTTTGCAATGTGCTGTCCGTCACTCTTTTTATACCTGCAGAAATATAATCAATGTCCTGAGGTGGCCTGCATCAGCTCACTTTGATCAGAGCATCAGGCAGAAATCTGGACCATAAACAAAGAGTGCATATATTATTCAGAGTGATGTGATGATGGGATCAGGGCGGGCTTTCTGTGGCACAGATCAATTAAGAATTTGAGACTATGGCATGAAAGGCTGAAATAGTAAGCCAATATTGAGATGAAAACATTTAGACATCATCAACTGAAATAAAGATTTAAACAAAAATGAGTGAAACAGTTAAAACTGCATTAAAACTACCCTGTTAACTTGAAAATAAAGCAAATTAAAAAAAACACATTACTTTAATTTGAATGCCTGTTGATTCTGCTATATAAAAAAACATTTGACTCAGTGGGGTAAACTGAAACTTATCTCTCTCTCTCTCTCCCTCTGTCTCTCTCTCTCTCTCTCAGAGAGACATCTATATGTCCAAGGCTCTGTTGCCCCACCTGTCTCTCTGAATTTGGGGGTATCCTCCATAAACAGCAGTGTCACTGCATGCACACCAAACTAAACACATCTTACACCCTGTCTGCCCACAGCAAGAACTGAGTCAGCTATGTTCACAGTTGAGGAATTACACCTCAGTGCCCATCCTGTCCTTGCCCTTACTTTAGCAGAGCAGGAGAGGATCAGAGGAAGAGGATATCTCTCACCATTTTGCATCTGTTTGCTTGTTTGCTTCCTGTTTAGGGCGGGCAGCGTGCCTGCTTGTCCGGGGAACCCTGGCTACCCCCTGTCAGACGGCCCTAGAGAACATACAAAGGTGTCTGCTTTCAGGCGCTATCTGTGCCTCTGGCTGTAAATCTCTGCTCCATTACACACCTCTATTTGCGCACACTAGTGTGTTTGTTTGTTTAATGGTCTGTCAATTTACATCCAATTGTCTCTACCTCTACCTCTGACCCTGAACATCCGCATAGCCCAGATGCATCAGCCGCCAAGTCCAAACATGGTTTGGCTGTAACCTCACACCCACCATGTGGATGCGGCATCAAATGCGTTTCATGCACACGTCTTTGCCCACTGCCCAGGTATAAGATCACTGGGTGATAACTAGCACATACTGGCTTTACTCAATACTGCTTACTTGTCTTGGCTCCATCAGATAGAGTCATGTAAGATTAACAAATAATCAGAAGTTGTGGTTGGCTTACAATAAAGCGTCAGGTGCACATCCTTCAAATCCTGAAAGCTGCCTCTATTAATATAAGGGTGAGTTAAGCCCAAGGGTTTGTGTGATCTCCAACTCAGCTTTTCACGTGGTCAAATTGGAAGTGATTCACACATGTGTGACTCCTGGAAGGGCACAGCTCTGTAGTTGCTGATGCGCTTGACAGAGTACCATTATAAGTGTGAGTGGCCTAACATTCAAGGTGGAATAACATGTTCAGCCATGTACCAGCAAGGTGCTGGGAAATGTTGGCTGTGAGGCTTATGTGGTCGTCTGATCCAAAAGCCAGTTTGGCAGGTTATCTTTCTCAAGGTTCTTGTGCTTAATGTCATGCTTGACAGGTTAAGTCTGTAAAATAATTGGCAATGGCAAGTTTCATGATCAATTCTGTGATTTGAAGAACGAAAGGTTGGTTCCTTGTCCTTCTTACGTTCATAATAATTTGTTATATGATGCTGACAGACCCATAAAATACCCTATTTTGTTATGTTTATGGCTTCCCACAAATGTTCCCACAGTCACTTACCATGAGGATTTGTAATTTATTATGCAGTTTGTCAAAATCAAGGTAATATATATTTCTATAATAATAATAGTCCTTATTTTTATGGCACATTCAAGAACATGTTTACAAAATTATTTGCACGTATGAAAAAGTGATAAAGATAAAGACTGTGAGATAAAATATTCTCTGCAACTTTGAGGCCATGGCTCTGTGCCTGTCTAGTGCCTGAACCCCCTGTGAGCTCTCACAGTTCTCCTATGGGCTCTCTGCCTTTTTGATCTTGCCTAGATGGGTGGAGTTATTGAAGCAGAGTAAGTCTGCCATGTGAGACTGTGGCTGTAGAAATAGATGGAAGCCACTGGGTAGGCTGCTGCATAATGTTGGGGCATATATATCGTCTACAGTTGTCATCCGATCGCACATCTTGTCTCAGCCCAATGAGTCACTCGGTTACTTCAGTCTGCTTTTAGACACCCACAGGCTCAGCCCTATCTCCTTAATGGGGACTGTGGTCTGAGTCGGTGTGCACTGTGCTCAAAACATGGCCAGTTTAGCCCATTTTACTCTTCTCGCTCAGCGCAGGTCAGCTGATCCTTTTACGCACCCTTACAACTTCACTGCGGTGGTGCCCGGTCTCAGAACAGTTGTCATTTATATTCAGTCCTGATAAACAAAGATCCATGTCATCTTAATGCATATGTGTAGCTGCTGGTCTGAAACTCAGCTTTGACGTTGTGTGAGTGGTAGGTATTGTTGTTGTACGAGGGAGGTGGGAAAGATAATCCACCACTTTGTTTTAACATTATTAGAAAATGGATCTCTCTTTTGCACAGTACTTACATTCACTAATTTTGCTAAAAAGTCATGTTTGTGTGGTCCGTGTACAGTTTAAGTAACGCTTGAGTTATATATCATATGTGCAGTTAGGGGGAGAGGGCACGTTGCTCCACTTTCCAGAGTGCAGAGCAGGGAATGCGAAGGCAGGACAGAAGAGACATTTCAAGGCTGAGGAGAGATAGATGATAGCCCAGCCAAAGGAAGAGGGGACACTCTTCAGCCAAAGAAACACTAGAGGCCTCTGGGTATAAGAGAGGAGTAGATGTTATAAGGGTTGCTGATCTGCATCACTTTCCATTTTCCTGCTGTTTTCCATAGACACAGACATGCAAACCCCTGTGCTGCCCTTGGCCTCGGTTTAAAGTGACGGCCTATTGTCCTAAACACTAAGTCATGACACATCAGTGGTGCCGAGTCCTTAGGGCAAGACAGCGAGCAGGTCTGAACAAGAAGTAAGAATGATTTATAAGTTACAAGTGTGTGAGAGAGAGCGAACACGCGATTGGGTCCAATGTCAACCCAAAGGTAATTTCTTTGAAGTACAAAGAGATTTATCATTATTCAACTTTTTTTTTTTTTTAAATGAAAACCCAAAACCCAAAATCAAAGTTTCTGAAGGTTGAATTGAATTGAATTGAATGATTCATTAGTTAGAAGAAAGGAGAAAAGTCAGCAATCTGTCCAGAACTGTAGGGAGGAATATTAGTCAAGTTAAGTGGTGGATCCCCTTGCATAATGACTGAGTAGAAGGAACAGCTGAGAACGTTGAGTGTCAGGTGTGGGTTTCACAGGGGAGGGGGTGTTTATCGTTGTATTTACGCCAGTCTCTGGAGGGTTCAGGCATTGACGGGGAGCAACAAAATACTGTCTGTTAACATTCTGCTTGTGGAATTGAGTTGTGTGTATCTATTGTGTCGGCTCTTACTGAGAGGTTCTGTTTGCCGTCTTCTCAACTGGCCATTTAAAAGACCATATCAGTGTTTGTGCCTCTTTTTGCTTCTTAACCACAAATTGTGCGTTATATTACTGCCGACCATTGTACAAGTCTTTGAATTTCAGAATTTCTACTTTGCAGGCAGCCATGGGTTTTTATTAATTTCCGCATGATATGAACATCAATTAGCAGACTCCTGGAACTTTCTTTAGTTGTGTAATCCATCGCGGCATCATGTTCTTTTATTGTTATATGGTGTGCAGTTCAAATCGATTTGAGAAGTCATCACTACATTACCTTACAATGACATAACATTGACAGAATTGAATGTCAACATAAAGTTCACTGTGATGGATTACATAACTAAAGTAAGATTCAAGAGTTTGCTAATTGATGTCCGTACATGTGGAGGTAAAGGTTAGAAAATGCGTTCGAAAATCTGTAACAGGACAGCATAATATCCAAAGCCGTCAGCAGCAACAGAAAGTATTAGTGATTTCTAGTAAGTCTGGGTCAGAAACAAGTATCCAATCTGGCAGAGATGATGATGGTTGAGCAACTCTGGTAAGTTCAGTAATACATTGAGTTACATAAGATAGAACACATAACTTCAACATTCTCCTGGTTTCACATAAACACAACAATTTTAGTCATTTTGTCCTGTGCAAGTGCCTATTTTCTATTGTTCTCTATTTTCCTATTATGTGCTGTAGGCAAGTTTTCCTCTTCTGCACTCCTTACACAGCATGCCACTTTAGTCAATAAAAGGTCAGTATTTTACACAACACTGCCTGCAGTGGTGCTATATAAACTCAAAACAATGTGTCTAAAATTGGAAAAGCAGGCATAGCAAGGACGACCAGCAGCAAAAAAAAGATCTAAGGGGGATAAGTGTGTGGTTGAAAGCCTAGATTAGTAGTGGTAGCATAAAATAGCATGTCCCAAGTGAAAGGCCAGTGAATGAGTGTGTGCCTAAGTGTTTGTTTGTGTATTGGGTGCAGGATGACCAGGTCGTGCTGCAGTGCACTGCCTCCGTCCTGAAGGAGCAGATTAAGCTATGTCTGTCCTGCGAGGGCTTCGGGAACCGTCTCTGCTTCCTGGAAACCACATCCAATGCTCAGGTAAAATGCTGGTACCCTCCCTCCCTCTTGTTTGTCCTGTACTGTATGTAACCTTGCTTTTATCAACTTTGTTTCATCTCTTTGCTGTTTATACGTTTGCAGAACGTGCCGCCAGACCTGGCCATATGTACCTTCATTCTGGAGCAGTCCCTGTCGGTCCGCGCTCTGCAGGAGATGTTGGCCAACAGGGTGGAGATGACCGAGGTAGGACTCATACACAGAAAATTTAAAGAAATGAGTAGTAGATAGAGGAATATAGGGAAAGGGGATGGAGACTTAATTTGTTTGCAGAGCTGTGAGAGATAGAATAGGTGCTTTAGAGGAATATGTGCGATGACCCTGAGAGCTCAACACACTGCAACTTAAGAAAACGCATGCATATTAAGAAAACAACTTCACCAATTTGACAACACGTGCAGCATTTAGAAAACTCTGCAAATTCAGAAACGTATCAAACAAAGAGGTGTTTAGCTAAGCTAGGCACAAAAACTGGAAGCTCCATCAAAGGGGCCCTCCAGAAATGCTAAAACTGTCCTTTTTACATGTTGCATCTTGTGCAGCATTAAAAACATGTTGAACCAACTTTAAACCAACCTAGCCTACACCTTGGATCTACTTTCAGACAACATCAGCTGCATCTCAGAAGTCCTGTCCTTATTGTGAAGTTTGCAGCAAAACCCTCTCATTAGCTTGCTGTCTAACAAGATACAACATGTAAAGAAGACTGCTTTGGAGTTATTCGAAGACACATTTAGGCTGTTTTCCTCTGCATCCGTCTAGCCTAAAGTCTGTCTCTGTTTTGAACTCAGATAGAGTATATACATTTTCTATTGATCCTCTCATGTAAAAAAAAAAGGGTAAATGGGCAACCTAGCATATTTCAATAAAGATAAGATATTATTTTTGTATCATCTTTAATCTGGTTTTAAACCCACATTTGTAACAGATTTTGTATTTCATGATTAATGAAATATATATCATATACAAGACATACATGTACAAGATTTATTCTTACAGATGATAAAATGGGTTGTATGTGTTTGTCATTTAAAACATTTTTTTTTTTTAGTGGGTCTACATTTTTTAAATATGGATCGCAGATTGGGCCTTTAAAGATAAATGAAACAACCCCTTTTTGGCTTTGAAGTTCATCGTAAAACATACTGTGCATCATGATCCTTCAGTCTATGTCAGCACCATAGATGGACTTTTTCTTTGCTTTTATTTTATTCTGATATTATCTGACACCCCCCTCCCCTTCCCTTCTTGCTCTCTGCCAAGCAGGCAGTCGATTTGGACAAATGGGTATGTCTGTTAACACGTCTTATTTCCTGTCACGTGTGTCCCAACCAACCTGGCAACTGTCCTCGTTTCCTGTCCTGTTGCCCACTGGATGTCCTATTGAATGAAACACTGCTGTATCATTCACACGTCTCAGTTCATATTAGCATTTAGCCCTCACCCCAAGTTGGTGATGTCTCTGTACACCTTTCATTAATTTTTAGCTACAGTAAGTGATGGGGTCCATGTAAACAAGTCTATTGTCTTTAAATTAAAACTGAAACTGAAAACATACTAAAAACTGAATAGTTACTGGTAAGGTTAAACATAAATTAAGGTTTATTGAAACATTTGATTCATTTGACTAAAACTGGCTAAATGTACAGTTTAAAAGCTAGTGTCAAAGCTGTAGTGAACAGTATTTTATGCTCTTACTATATGTACTTTTTTTCTAGTAAGTTCACCTGTATCTGTTATGATGGAATTATCTACCCTACAATAGCAAGCAGATCTTGCAAGGTGTCACAATGTATCATTCATTTGCATTTCATGCAGAAATATCCCCAACACTTATTTCCCTATGCCCGTATCATACATATTACCTTACCTTGCTTGATGTTGTTCCTTTTGTTTCAGCACATTGTTCTTTGTTAGTCTTTGATGACGTCAAGCACATTTCTGTTCCCCTTTTTTATACAGAACATGTTTTTATACTGCTTCCAAAACTGACTGTAATTAGTGAAGCACCCGCATAACTCGGCTTACGTTAAATACATTGAAATCCGCGCATACAAACGTCTAATATGACGAAAACTTTGCTGTAGATGATATCACATCATTCTGATATGTTTTCAGCCATCTACTGTAGCAATCTAGGTTTTGACGTAAGTTGCTCTGTATCAACGGGCAAGCTTTTGTAGACTGTCAATTTTACATTCAGTCATACAGTGAGAAATCCATCAACGTGTTTATCAGTTTATCCCCTTACTGCACCCACAAAGGTTATTGTTCTTTTAGTGTAACTAACTTTAAAAAAACAACAACTTCTGCCTTTATTATTTTATGACTATAGTTTTAGGCAAAAAGTTGATGCCCATCCTCTGGGTTTGTCAACAGGCACTGGAAGGTGGGCGCACCGATGTAGTGTATTTCATATCACATATTGATTAATGATAATGAAATATAATGTATAATTATTCAGTCTTCAAAGATGGATTTGTCACACTCGCCAGATCAGGAAGTCACTGTTTGGTGATCAGTGCCTAGAAACCCAAGATGCAGAGAGCTGAAGTCCTAACCCACTTCTAAGCTAACTTCTCTTCCACTAGCGTTCAGATCTCAACTATTTTCCAATAGTTTGTTTCTTTAATGGCCTGAAAAGCATGGCAATGTGGTTTTTGTCCACGCTCCAGCTGACTTTGTACACCAGTTTTACAAGACAATAAAATGTAAGGACGTTGCTGTTAAAACAATAATGAAATAACAAATATTCTGTTACCATTTAACTACATGAACCTCATAGGTATGCTATCAAAATGTCCGCTTGCACGCCCAGAGACTGATTTAGCTAAGGATATGGACAGAAAACCCCTTATTTCAACTTTTATAAAAGACAGATGAAAAAAAAACATGTCTGGCTGAGGCTAATGGAACTCAAGCTAGCTTTGAGAGATTCTCTATTTGCAGCATTTTATTAGTTGCATCATCGCGGATAGTTTGGGCAGTTCCTGGCCTCACAGGAGTTGGATGATGTGGATAAGCCAGGCCTTTCTAATGAGCAGGACGATGAGAATAGCATGGCATGCAGCCCAGCCGAGGGTCCCACCCACCTCTGTCAGGGGTTGATGGGGAAACCGGACACCCCAGAGCTCTGGACAAGCATATCTCCCTCTGAACACACACACACACACACACACAGACACATTTGTCTGTCTATAATTGTGAGGACCCTCCCTGACATAATTCATCCCCCAGCCCTTTATCCTTAACCAGTACAACTTAATGCGTAACCCCAACCCTTACCGTGATCCTAAAGTGTCCTCACAATGCAGAAATGTCCTAACCACGATGGTTTGAATTTGAAATTTTCCTCACAAAGATAGCAATACAAGCCCACACACACCACAATCACACACCACCACCACCTGGTGCTAACCAAGCCTAGCGCTAATACGGACTATCCTATTGGAGTGCTACCACTTGACATACCTGCCCCTGACTCATCCTATTGGATTATGGGAGCTTAACCCTACAGAAAGGCTTAGTGTTATCTTCCTGTTGGCTGAACTAAATGGTTGTATTGGCTAATTGTTCTGTAACTGTTGCAGTAATTGTGTTTTCTTGTTGCATCCTTGCTGGATGTTGAGAAAAGGTAGGACGGATTAATGTTTTGTTTGCCTTTGTGTGAGATCATAATATGTGGGGTCTGGATTCAAAGTTTTCAGTTTGTTTTGCATTTTGTCACGTCATTGCGATACCTTCTCTGAGAATTATGATTTATAGAATATCGTATCGTCCCAGTTTCAGCAATATCTCTACACTGCGTTGTGGTTCTTGTTGTTATTTTCTTGTATTTGTACAACGTTATGTACAGTATTTGTTTAGGGAAAAAGCCATTGTTCAGTGTTGTGGTACTGTTAATTAATGACTAAAGCATTCTTTTCAGGGATGTTGTTTTTTCTTCTCAAAAATATAATGATAAACCTTCGACACATCTGTGTCCATACACATACTTGTAAATTAGCACAATTGTTACGTTCACTTAGCCCATCCGTCTTATCCGCCCCATTCTAATCTTTCCTGTATCTCCATCTCTAAATAAAATGGAGAGTAGATACGTTTTATTGATCCCCAAAGGATGTATCTAGAGTGAACAGTCTACAAATCAGAATCACATAGAATTATGAAATGCATTCTCAAAAAAAAAGAACGAATTGGCAGTGGGGGTTGATGAGGATATGTTGTGATCCAGTCATTTACAGTTATTGGCAGTTTGGACTTTTAATAATGTGTTCTTCTGACCCCGGGACCTTCTAAAATATATAAAGTATATCCTTGTTTTCCTCCCTGTCTAATCAAAGTCAATTTGAAGTGTATCGTCCGTCTTGACAGGCTTGTCTGATAAATATCTTCTTCCTCTCCAGTCATCCCAAGGTGGAGGTCATCGTACCTTACTGTACGGTCATGCCATCCTTCTGAGACACAACCACTCAGGCATGGTAAGACTGCATCCCAAGTGGGTTTGAAGAAAAGAATAAACTCATTTAGCAATGGATGATTTAACTCATGTTTGTTTACTGTGGTTTACAGCCAAATGTTTATCTGCATTTTGGCAAAGATCTGGTCATGTCCTGAATGAAAACTTTCTCCCCAGTACCTGAGCTGTTTGACTACGTCTCGGTCACTCACCGACAAGCTGGCCTTTGACGTGGGCTTACAGGAAGATTCCACTGGTAAAACCAAACTTGGAAATCCTTTTTCAAGATACTAAAGAATGCATTCGGCTGATTACTGAAACTCATTATCCTCTAGTAATATTGCTAAATAGTTGTTTGTGAGTCTAATACCATTTGTGATGAGTTGGCCTCCACGAGCTATTGACACAAATGGAGTAAGCAGTACATATCTTCTGTTGCAGTACAGTTCTTTCACTTTCACTGTAGTTTTGCCTGAGAAATATAAACATTGTTGTGATAATGATTACTGTGAGGGAGTAGTATGTTGGAAGTGAACAGGCTGGGTTTTTGTTTTCTGTTTAAAGATACTTAGAGTGAACTTATCAGTTGCAGGTGTCAATCTCCATGGGGAAGTTGTTTGTTCATCTTCTTCTTCTTCTTGCAGGCGAGGCATGTTGGTGGACCATTCATCCAGCCTCTAAGCAAAGGTCAGAAGGTGAAAAGGTCAGGGTGGGTGACGACCTCATCCTTGTCAGTGTGTCCTCTGAGAGATACCTGGTAGGACCCCTCGTACTCCATCCGCTTTGCTGTTACACAATCTCATCGGCGCATTTACACTTGTGCTAAACTCAGTCGTTTTCCCTCCTCTTCTTCTCCTCTGTCCTCAGCACCTGTCCTATGCCAGTGGAGATCTGATGGTGGATGCCTCCTTCATGCAGACTCTGTGGAACATGAACCCAATTAGTTCAGGATGTGAACTAGCTGAGGGTACAAACCTGCTTCACACATTTCCATAGTCTGTCTGTCTGTCTGTCTGTCTGTCTGTCTGTCTGTCTGTCTGTCTGTCTATCTATCTATCTATCTATCTATCTATCTATCTATCTATCTATCTATCTATCTATCTATCTATCTATCTATCTATCTATCTATCTATCTATCTATCTATCTATCTATCTATCTATCTATCTATCTATCTATCTAGCCACCATTGCTGTGAAGACCTTTAAAACACACAATTCATATACGCACATGTACACATTGAAATACATAGATGATCTACTGGATAGGTCTACACAATATACATTGTGGTGGGTATTCCTCCCCTCAGGGTTTCTGACAGGAGGTCACGTTCTCAGGCTGTTCCACGGACACATGGACGAGTGTCTGGCCATCGCTACACCAGAGGAAGGAGAGGAAAAGCGGAGGTGAGAGGAAGAGGAAGCAGAGCGGTTCTGAACAGCAAAATATCCTGTTAATCTGACACCATATGACCGTATCTCTGCCCTGACTCTGCTACAGGATGGCTCACTATGAAGGCGGTGCTGTGTGCAGTCAGGCTCGATCCCTGTGGAGGCTGGAGCCTCTCAGAATCAGGTGATTGCCCCCTCAAGGCATTTACATATTAGATATGAATTTTGTGCCAGATATGCTTGTTGACAGACCTTTTTTTGGTGAGTGATTTTTTTGTGTGCATTTTTTTGCCTTTACTTAGCTAGAAGTTAGTTAGCAGCTGAAAAACATTGTGGGGAAAGGGAGAAGAGGATGACTTGCAACAAAAGTCCCTTACCATAATGTTACTGATTACATGGATGTTGTGGTTACATGTAAACCTCTAGGCCACAAGGACACCCCTAGTAAAATAATTGCCAAAAGGTTTACAACAACAAACACCAGAAAATGATAATTATTATAAAGTAGTAATTATAACACTTAATCGGCTTTTTGATAATATGTTGTTTTTTTTTGCTTTTTGCCTGCAGCTGGAGTGGTAGCCACATGAAGTGGGGGCAGTCTTTCCGTATTCGCCACATCACCACAGGCCGGTACCTGTGTCTGGATGAGGAGAAGGGTCTGTTGGTGGTCGACCCAGAGAGGGCCAACACCAAACTATCTGCTTTCTGCTTCCGAATTTCAAAGGTCAAAATAAACATTTAGAGTTTCTCTGGACTCTTGCCTCTGGTTTCTATCTGTTACCATGCTATGATTTCTTCTCTCATTGACTTCACTATAATGTTCTCCCACTCCTTCTTTCTTTTCTGTTCCCTTGAGCAGGAGAAGGTGGATGTGGCTCAGAAGCGGGATGTTGAGGGGATGGGCTTTCCAGAGATAAAGTATGGAGAGTCCATGTGCTTCGTCCAGCATGTGTCCACAGGCCTGTGGCTCACATATGCCGCCCTGGATGCCAAAGCTGCTCGTTTGGGAATGATGAAGAGAAAGGTTTGGATCTATCCTGGGGATTAAAATAAAACAAAAACAGTCTTAATATAGCAGCAAAAGCTGAGTTAGTGCGGATTATGTGTACAATAGTATTGCAGTGGTCACATCCAGCCTCTTATTCAGGTTTTTAATCGTGCAACAATGAAAAGAAGACAAAAATATTGCTACCAAAGTTACCATCTTGTTACCATAATGGTTTGCATGGATGCATTTGTCTTTGAGATTGCTTGGCTTAAGCTCTGTGTGGTTTAATGATTTGAAAACGTCACACATAATGATAAATACAATGTAGAATATTGATGGGGGAATAAGCAAGTGTTGGGTTTATATCTTTGGGTTATATGAGATAGAGCAGAGCTTCTTAAACCTTGTTTTCCCAGAATCTTAAGGACAAGATAAACATACTTGTATAGCTCTTACATGACACAGCTACCAGAAAAAGACCTCGTAGGAGCAAGACCGAGAAAACTTGGCTCTATCGTCTGTAATATAATTATGTTGTCCGTGTCCACAGGTCATTCTGCACCAGGAGGGTCATATGGATGATGCCCTAACTGTGTCCCGCTCCCAAACCGAAGAGTCTCAGGCTGCTCGAATGATTTACAGCACTATGGGCCTCTTCAGGCAGTTCATCAAGTAAGTATATACATTTTCAAATGTGGGGGGAAGAAAACAGTTGGCCTGAGCCAGACGTTACCTGACATCTTCGATATACTTTCATTTGTTTATGGTACTTACAGCGTTGTAATGTGACCATATTTTTTACCTGAAATGTGCAAACTATGAAAAGGGATAGCACTTTTTAAATAGGATTTTACATTTGTTGCTGATTTTTTTGTGTTCTTCCAGGGGTTTGGACTCTCTTAGTGGGAAGAACAAGTCACCAGTGGCTGTGTCGCTTCCTCTAGAGGGGGTCATCCTCTCTCTTCAGGATCTCATCTTCTACTTTCGTCCTCCCGAGGAAGAACTGGAGCACGAGGAGAAGCAGACCAAACTTCGCTCCCTCCGCAACCGTCAGAACCTCTTCCAAGAGGAGGTAATCTGCATGCTGCCTGCACGGCCTCACACACCCTCAGACTTTCCATATCTATTGTTTTTTACTGCGTGTTCCTATAACACACACCTGAAGCCCAACCCTCAACCAAACCTCAACCTGTGACTCTAACTTTCCCCAAATCCAAAGTCTTAACCTTAAAAGTAACTGTGTCTTTCTATCTTGTATCCAGATGAAAGGTGAGTGCCCACAAGGTGCTTGTATCAGCATGTCCTTGTCCCCACGATATGATTATTTCAAGTGAACATATACACACACGTTTTATTGCTAAATTTGTGATGACCCTTATTGACGTAATGCCAAGTGTTTAACCCTAACTGAAACCATCACACGTACGTGCCTACCCCCAAACTTTAATTAACCTTCAAATAAAACTAATTCTAACCTTAACCCTAAAGCCACAATGCTGCCACAACAGCACAACAACAACAGCAAACAAAATACATAAAAAAATACTATTTTGTTTCTCAGGGAATGATCACCATCGTGCTGGAGTGCATCGACCGCCTGAACGTGTACAACACTGCTGCCCACTTTTCTGAATTTGCTGGGGAGGAAGCTGCAGAGTCCTGGAAGGAGATTGTCAACCTCCTTTATGAGCTTCTGGGTAGAGTAATCACTAAAAACTCTAAAAACACAAAGTACATATTAAATGTTGTCTGTACTGAACAAATTGTTAACAAATCTTTCCCTCCCTGTGTCTCCACTGAACAGCTTCTCTAATTAGGGGGAACCGCTCTAATTGCGCGCTATTCTGTGACAACTTGGACTGGCTGGTCAGCAAGCTGGACCGTCTGGAGGCCTCTTCAGGTAACAGATTCAATTCAATTCAGTTTTATTTCTATTGCCCATATCACAAATCACAATTTTGCCTCAAAGGGCTTTACAATCTGTATAACATAGGACACCCTCTGTCCTCGATTCGACTAAGGAAAAACTACCTTTTAACAGGTATTCACTAATACATCCCACAAATTAGAATTCACCTTTATAAATGACTAATTGCTTTTAAGGGTTAATGGTTGGTGTAGCTATTAGTACTGTAGTTATTAGATATGGCTTAAACTTTTGTGAGCTTATAAGATCCTCAGGTACAAATCTCTCAGTTACCCAATGTCAAGGCTGAAGAACAATCATGATTTGAATAGAAGTCTTCTCTGAATAGATAATGAGTGAAAGATATTCACTTTGATATGAAGTGTTGCGTGATGTTTTTAAGCTTTTGTATTTCTTTTAAACCATTTTCTTATTAATGTCATGTCTCAATTTACTAGCTTTATTGCTGTATTATTTTCTCTTTTGTATGCAGTAACTGTTGTAAAAAATGCTAAGAATAAATCATGTTCCTACTCTATACATTTAGGTATTCTTGAGGTGCTGTACTGTGTGCTAATTGAAAGCCCTGAGGTTCTGAACATCATCCAGGAGAACCACATTAAATCTATCATCTCTCTCCTGGACAAGCATGGAAGGAACCACAAGGTTTGTCTTTTCTCGCTCCCAGCAGCATGGTGGGAGAGTAACATTAGCCGGCAGCAAATTAATTGGCTCCAGCTGGCAGGGTTGCCTATTTACCAGACACTTTTGCAGGTGGTGATTTGGAATGTTCTAGCATCCTGAAATCATATTAGGCTCATAAAAACACTTCTTGACTTTGTAATTCCGTTAGCAATTGTAGCCATGGATGAAAATGTGAATTGCCTGCTCTGCTCTGCCACATTTGAACATAGAGGTGAGAGTAATGTCTGCCTTTAGGTCCTGGATGTCTTGCGCTCTCTTTGTGTGTGTAATGGTGTAGCTGTGAGGTCCAACCAGAACCTCATCACTGAAAACCTGCTTCCGGGTCGCGAACTCTTGCTGCAGACCAACATTGTAAACTATGTCACCAGGTACTTGAACTGCTGTTAAGTTGTTCTACAATACAAGGTACAGACTGATGGATGTCATTGTCTTCCCTGTTTTTTTAACTCTTTTTTTTGTAAAAACATTTTTTCAACTACATTGTCGAATGGCTGTTGTCTGTAAAGGTTTATGTTGATTTCTTTTCTCTTCTGTGCTCAGTGTAAGACCCAATCTCTTCCTGGGGACATGTGAGGGGTCCACGCAGTTTAAGAAGTGGTACTTTGAGATGATGGTAGACTATGTGGAGTCCTTTGTGACGGCGCATGCTACCCACCTGCGTGTGGGCTGGGCCATGACCGAGGGCTACAGCCCCTACCCCGGAGGGGGAGAAGGCTGGGGAGGCAACGGTGTGGGAGACGACCTCTATTCCTATGGCTTTGATGGACTGCAACTATGGTCAGGTAAGATGACTCTGCTAACTGATTTGCGAGACAATTCTGCATTACTCTGTATGTCTTGTTAATTGACTTCCTCACTCTCTTCTCTGCCACTCAGGGACCGTACCCCGCCAGGTGGCTTCGCCCAACGCACACACCCTGGCTGCAGATGATGTCGTCAGCTGCTGTCTGGATCTGAGCGTGCCCAGTATCTCCTTTCGTATTAACGGCCACCCAGTTCAGGGCATGTTTGAAAACTTCAATGTGGACGGCCTCTTTTTCCCTGTCATCAGCTTCTCTGCTGGAGTCAAGTAAGTACAAAATAAAAATAAAGTGTATCTTTTTTTTCTCATTTTCTGTTGATTCATTTTATCGATTTGCGTGTTAGTTTTCTTTCTTTAATCAGTACGACAGTAAATAAACTTTACAAATAATGATGCAATTCAATTATGCATGCGCAGAAGCTGATTTAACATTTTCTTAGGAGGTTGTCAGCTTTTAAAATAATGTAATGTAATACTAATTTACACCCTACTAATACATATACAGAATGGCAAAATAATCAAAATTAATAATTAAAACTTGCAGGATATTGAGTAATTTATTCCTTCAGGGCTCGGTTCCTCCTTGGTGGTCGTCACGGAGACTTCAAGTTCATGCCCCCGCCTGGCTATGCCCCATGCTACGAGGCTCTGCTGCCTAGAGACAGGATGCGTATTGAACCCATCAAGGAGTACAAGCATGACTTCAATGGCGTGCGCAACCTGCTGGGTCCCACCCTGTCCCTCACCCACACCTCGTTCACTCCCTGCCCTGTGGACACTGTTCAGGCAAATGCCCAAAACCTAAAATCAGACGTTGATCATGTCATTAAAGTATCGGCTATATTAGCTTATTTTTGTCTACTAACTTTACTTTGCTGTATAGATTGTGTTGCCACCCCACTTGGAGCGTATCCGAGAGAAGCTGGCAGAGAATATTCACGAGCTCTGGGCTATCACCCGTATTGAGCAGGGCTGGACCTATGGGACTGTGAGTGTGGATTCAGCACTGCAATACAGAAGCAAAAGTATAGGAATATTGATTTGACAACCGCAGATTTAGATGATTTGGAGCTTTGAGTAATGTGAGAGTAATAATTCTAAATGCTACTGTATATATTCTTATGTGACTTATCATTTTCTCAAAAAAGGGACTTGGTAAAAATGCAGAGACGCGGTGGATGTTAAACACATAAATTCGCCACCCTTTTAGGCTGAATTATATCTTGATGACAGACGTGTGCATATAGTGAGTATCAATCAGATGTATGTAACATAAGGATAGGGTCTGTTGAGGCAAACAAAGCGTAAATCAATTGTTGTTTTGTTTTGCTAGTGAGTAACCTACCATCAACTTACTCCACAGTTCAGGGATGACAACAAGAAACTCCATCCTTGTCTGGTGGACTTCCAGAGTCTCCCTGAACCAGAGAGGAACTACAACCTGCAGATGTCTGGCGAGACTCTTAAGTGAGTTTGTAACTGAGGTTATGTAGATGTTTCAATCTGAGATATGTGAGGGTCAGAGGAGGAATGTTATGTCCTTGGACACAATTGCTGATGCCCGTGTCCTTGCTATTTCACAGGACTCTCCTGGCACTGGGTTGCCACGTTGGTATGGGTGACGAGAAGGCAGAGGAGAATCTCAAGAAGATCAAGCTGCCCAAGACGTATGGCAACAAAGATATTTCTGGCTGCATAAACTAACATTCGACATTATATTTTATGTTTATCTAAATATGAACTTGTCTGTCCTCTAGCTATGTGATGAGCAATGGATACAAGCCTGCCCCTCTTGACCTAAACCATGTAAAACTGACACCAAACCAGAACCAACTTGTAGAAAAACTGGCAGAAAATGGGCATAATGTTTGGGCAAGAGACCGGGTACGGCAAGGATGGACCTACAGTATTGTTCAGGTAACCATTTTCAATCCTTTCTCGATCCTTAATAAATCCTATTTTGGAACGGTCTGTTGAGTTGAATTAATTTATATTAACCGAATGATCTATCTTAAAACCATGTCCATTTACACATGTATTATCCAACTGAGGTTTAGCCTCGCTGCCTTTCCAATGTTTTAAGGATTTTTTGTAAATACTACTGTACACACACCTTTTGTATATTTTTTTCTTAAATTTTAAATCAAGTTTTATTCTGTTACACTTCTTAGGACATCTTAAATAAGCGAAACCCTCGTCTGGTACCTTATAACCTGCTGGATGAGAGAACTAAGAAAACCAACCGAGACAGTGTTAACAACGCGGTCCGCACCCTCATTGGCTATGGTTAC
This sequence comes from Coreoperca whiteheadi, assembly GCA_011952105.1. Taxonomy (NCBI): domain Eukaryota; kingdom Metazoa; phylum Chordata; class Actinopteri; order Centrarchiformes; family Sinipercidae; genus Coreoperca; species Coreoperca whiteheadi. The sequence goes on along the minus strand of CM022478.1, from coordinate 5,291,557 downwards.
AACATTGAGCCTCCAGATCAGGAGAGCAGTAAGTCAGCGTACCTCATGCTGGTGATAACATGTGTTGATTGAACGCAGAATATCATGCAATTTCAACATTCTTTAATACCACCCAGGACATCTCCAATATCTCCATCCTTCTATAACTTATCTGTCATCTTTCCTGTCTTTCCCCGCAGCCGGCCATGGCCTCGAGAACACCCGCGGGGACAAGGTGCGAATCTTTAGGGCAGAGAAGTCGTATGCTGTCACCCAAGGGAAGTGGTACTTTGAGTTTGAGGCAGTAACCACAGGTGAGATGAGAGTGGGCTGGGCGCGTCCTAATGTTCGCTCTGACACTGAACTAGGAGCGGATGAACTGGCCTACGTCTTTAATGGCAATAAGGTCAGTCTCCATCTTTAGGTTTGCCTTAGTTAAATCAGTGTCAGTCCAATCTAATCAAATTTTGACTGGGCAAATCAAGTGCCTATCAATGTCAAAATAGGTCATGAGGTTTTAATAAGCTGTATTTTATAGATTTTTTTTTGATGTAACCCTTTCTAGGCTCAAAGATGGCATATTGGCAACGAACCCTTCGGTCGCCAGTGGCTGTCTGGTGATGTAGTTGGTTGTATGATTGACCTGACTGAGATGAACATCATGTTCACACTCAACGGAGAAATGTTGATCAGTGACTCAGGCTCAGAGATGGCGTTCAAAGACATTGAAATTGGGGAAGGTAAGAGTTAATGGTCATTTTGCCTTATTTGATCAGCATTAGTTGCAGTAATGGAAGGGAAGTATCTCTTAACATAAAACATGTTTGGCATAAATCGTTACTTCACAGTTTGTATAAAACATTCGGATAACGTCACACCAAAAAAACAAAAAACTTTTACCAATTCCTTTCCTGTGGTTTTACCCCTCAGGTTTTATCCCAGTGTGTGCCCTGGGCCTGTCTCAGGTTGGAAGGCTTAATCTTGGTCAGAATGTCAGTAGCCTGCGCTACTTTGCCATCTGTGGCCTGCAGGAAGGCTTTGAACCTTTTGCCATCAACATGAAGCGAGACATTACCATGTGGTTCAGTAAAAGTTTGCCCCAGTTTGTGCCTGCACCCACTGATCACAATCATATTGAGGTAATTACTTTGTGACACTTTTAAACTTTAATGAAGCTGTACTGTTAAAACTAGATCATTTATTTATCTTTAAACATGTTACCTCCCAGGTCTCCCGTGTGGATGGGACTGTGGACAGCGCCCCCTGTCTGAAGCTGACCCATAAGACCTTTGGCTCGCAGAACGCCAATACTGATATGCTGTTCCTCAGACTCAGCATGCCTGTCCAGTTCCACGAGACCTTCAAGATCCAGGCAGGCACCACCCCTCTCACCCGTGTCTTCACCATACCCGAGGACGAAGTGGTAGTGGTGGAGCCCGACTCAGAGTTTGAAGTTCTGAAAAAGTCTGCCAGCCGCAAGGAGCAGGATGAGGAAAAGAAGGAGCCGTCTGTACCTAAGGAGATCTCTGTGGAAAATGAGAAAGACACAGTGTCAGAAAAGGGAAAGAAAAAAGGGTAAGTGTGGGAGGTTGTGTCTTTCGAGAGGAGGAACAAGCCTGCAGAGTATTAAAAGTGCAGATTATTATGTAAAGAATCCGTCCATCCTCTCAGTGTAAAACAAAACATGGGTCAGAGACGAGCATCCCATCCCCACCAATTCGGACTCTAAATTGGAATTGCTCAAAAAGACGGTTGGGATTATTTTTCTTCTTGCAGGGAGTGACAGTTTAAAACCTGATATCCGATTACAAACTGTCTCCTAAAGAGCATCATATGAGTCCTCCGTCCAGAAACAGCTAGACTCAACTCAACAATGGACATTTTTCCTCTTTTGTCCCTTTGTTTGTTTTTCTTTGTTTTTGAAAAAAAAAGTGCTAGCGCTGGTGCTACTTGCAGTTCACGGATGTTACATTATTAGTTCTTCAGAAATGACCTCAATGCCATTGCAGTAAGCAAAGTTGTCTAGTGCCACCATAGAATTTAAGTGTCCACTTCTTAAATATAAACTCCAAATATACGTTGTCTTCTGTGCGCATTAGATTCTTCTCCAAGGCCAAGAAGGCTGCCATGACCCCTCTCTCCCCTCCTCCTGCCCCACCAGCGGTGCCACGTTTGGTGGAAGATGTAGTCCCGGATGACAGAGATGACCCTGAGATCATCCTGAATACCACCACTGTGAGCTAAACATTATCCTCTGCTATATTTACAGCTTACGTCAAAATGATCCGTCCAGTTGGTTCAAAGGCCAGGCTGGCATGATTTGCTGAGGATGCTCATCGGGATTTTACTGTATATTATGTTGCATCATACTACTGAAGTTATTATTGTATCTCCAGATAATCCAATATTACTGCTTCTAGATGTGTCTCTCAGATGCCTTTTTATAACAGTTTTATTTTCTTCCTTATTTTATTTTTATGATTTCAGTATTTCTATTCTCTGAGGATCTTTGCTGGCCAGGAGCCTTCTGGTGTGTGGATTGGCTGGGTCACTCCTGACTACCACCAGTATGATCCAAACTTTGACCTCTCCAAAGTGCGCAGTGTCACTGTTACTGTGGGAGATGACAAAGGCAACATACATGACAGGTTAGTCTTTCCCACATTTTAATTGTATTTTATTAACAAATACAATGCCAGTATTTTTAAATGGTAAGACTATTTATTAATGATTTATTAAATCTTGGTTTAAAATGTAAGTAATGTGATTAAGGCTAGCAGTTTCATTCACACGCTGGTGGGAGTAAGAACAAAGAGCAGTAAGAAATGACAAAAATACATTGTTCTATTCTGTAATTATCTAGGGATTTATAGCTGAGTGTCAACGGCACCTTAAGGGTAGTTTTCATAGAAATGAGAAAGTTTCTGGTTCTAATTTACATTATATTGGAACTGCTTGACAGTAATTTAACACAGCTGCATTTTGTCATCTTCCTGTCTCCTAACCTGTAACCTAAGTAACAGTAGTAGTGAAGCAATAAGAAACCTTATACTGTCTTTTATATCCTGTGTCCCCCAAGGTTCAGTACGTGGTCCCCTTTTTTCCATTTATATTCCATTTATAGGTTTTCTTTATGCCACATTATTCAAAAATACAACATCTCTTTCCCAATGGTATAGTGACAACACCCAGATGAATAACTGTGAATAACAAGATAATTAACAAATAACAGACTACAAAAACTGTCTCCAGGACATCTGATCCTCAGAACTTTCAGACTTCAGAACTTTAAGCCAACCTATTAAGAGTTAGTTGTCTTATTTTCCATTTTCTTTATTTACCTCTTTGTTTTGTTATTGTCTCTTTGTGCTATAAAGCACATTAGATCAACTGTATAATGTTTCAACTATAAATAAGAAAAGATGAGTTGGGATGAGTTATAACATAGCAGTGTGTTTGCTGTTTCTCTGCAGTATGAAGCACAGTAACTGTTACATGGTGTGGGGAGGGGACCTGGTCAGCAATCAGCAGACCCGCTTTAGCCAGGAGGACATGGTTGTTGGCTGCTTGGTCGACCTGGCAACAGGTCTCATGACCTTTACAGCCAACGGAAAGGAGATTAACACTTTCTTCCAGGTAAGGAAAGACAACACAGTATAGGTTGGGCGTGTATTTGTGTCTGTGTTTTTCAGACTCGACTTCAAAAGAGTCTGCATGAGTTATGTTACACTGTGGAGCTGTAAAACCAGAGGTGGTTTATTTCAGGTGGAGCCCAACACCAAGTTGTTCCCTGCTGTCTTCGTTCAGCCCTCCAATCAGAACATGGTGCAGCTGGAGCTGGGCAAACTGAAGGTCAGAAACTAGCATATATTTTTTCTGAAAGTCATTTTTTCTCTTCTGATTCAGCTTCCCCAACTACCTTGCTTTTTTGATATCCTTCTTGCCTACTTCCCTTTCATACCCCATTCAGATCGCCATCATAATGTGGGTCAAACATGCTTTGGCAGTTTATCTAAATGGGTCAACTAACCCTCTCCCTAGGCCCTTCTCTTGACCTTGGTTAAACACGAGAGACAATGCATCTCTGTTGGGATACAATTAATTTAATGGTCTTGAATTTGGACCTAATTTAACCCATACCCTGATAAGAGAAAGAGAAAAAACACATGGAAACAAAAACAGAGAGAGAGAACTATAAGCGCACGTGTGTGCAAGGGAAAGGTATCGTACATATGGACAGAAAGAGAGAAATGAAACTGAGACTTAACTTTTATTGGGTTATTAATGAATGTAAATGTGTGTAAGGTTTATCAGTAAAGTTTATGGAACTACACTGTTGACTGGAGTCTCTGCTAACCGGAGAGTCCTTCTTGCTTATTAAGTCTCATTGTTTACTTGTTTTTCTGTATGACTGTCTATACCTCCTCCCTTCTTGCTCTTTCTCCCTCTCAGAACATCATGCCCATCTCGGCAGCTATGTTCCGCAGCGAGCGTAAGAACCCGGTCCCCCAGTGCCCTCCCAGGCTGGATGTCCAGATGCTGACCCCAGTTATCTGGAGTCGTATGCCCAATCACTTCCTTAACCCCGAGGTGGGCAGAGTGAGTGAGAGGTTGGGCTGGATGGTGGAGTGTACTGAACCTCTCATCATGATGGCTCTGCACATCCCAGAGGAGAACAGGTCAGAGAAATTAGTCCCAGCAGGTAGTTTGCAAGTTAGTAATTGGTTCCCAACATTTCCTACAGTGCATTGCAAGTGATTTAGTTTTGGTGAAAAATGCAGAAGTTAAAACTTTAAATGAACAGGAAATAAAATGAACAATTTGCTTTTCACGTGGCAAGATCAATCACTACAACATTATGCATTTTTTGTATAAAAGTGTGATTTGTGGAGACAAAATTTTATCGATTTACTTTTTATTTATTTATTTTATTTGAGCTATTCATTTTTATCAGCATTATGATAATTGCTCACTCCTCTTACCTGGTCAGTTTTGATCTTTGAGTCTGTTTTTGTTTCTCAGGTGTATTGACATCCTGGAGCTGTCGGAGCGTCAGGATCTGATGACGTTCCATTACCACACCCTCATGCTCTACTGCGCTGTGTGCGCACTTGGCAATAACCGAGTGGCTCATGCCCTGTGCAGCCATGTGGATGAATCCCAGCTTTTCTACGCCATCGAGAATACCTACCTGCCTGGACCTCTCCGCAGTGGCTACTATGACCTGCTCATCAGCATTCACCTGGAGTCTGCCAAGCGGGCACGCCTGGGCACCAACAGGGAGTTTATCGTCCCAATGTCTGAAGAGACTCTGAGCATCAAGCTGTATCCTGATGCAAGGAAGGCCCATTCCCTCCCCGGTGTTGGCCTCACCACCTGCTTACGGCCCAAGTTGCATTTCTCATCCATCAACTTCGTCGGCACGGACCCTGACCTGTACACCATTAGTCCTATTTTCCCCCTGCAGGTAACTGACAAGAGACAGGTTGCATTGGAATGATATAAGAAAATTTTACTTGCCTTTTGCTTATTTTTATCTCTTCCCCTCAGGAGCTGAAGACCAAGGCCATTAGCATGTTAACAGAGGCTGTGCTGGATGGTAGCCAAGCTATGCGGGATCCAGTAGGAGGCAGTGTGGAGTTCCACTTTGTCCCAATCCTGAAGCTGATCAGCACACTGCTCATTATGGGCATCTTCAATGACGAGGACACGAAGCACATCCTCAAGATGATCGATCCAAATGTTTTCAGTGGAAAGGAAGAGGAGGAGGAAGGAGAGAAAGCTGAGGAGGGTGGAGCTGCTGAAGGAGAAATTGAGGAAGCAAAGGAGGAGGAAACAGAGGAGGAGAATGAGGCCGAGCTTGAGGACGAAGGGGTTGGTGACGAGGAGGAGGAGGAGCTGAAATATTTAGAAAAAGGAGAGCATAAGGAGGAAGAAACTGAGCCTAAGGAGGAAGGGGAAGAGGAAAAGGAGGAGGGAGAGGCCAAAGGAGGAAAAGTGGATGGAGAAATGGCAGAGGAGGAGAAGGAGGCAGTGGAGGCAGAAGCGAAAGATGAGGAGGAGGGTCTGGAAGAGGGATTACTCCAGATGAAGCTACCAGAGTCTGTCAAACTGCAGGTCATTTTGATATTTAAACACCGTCTGCAATTCATCTGTAGACATCAACACAGTATTCATATCCTTAAAATATCTGTTAATGTCTTACAAATGATATATCTTAAACTCTTTATCTTATCTACCTCTCTCAGATGTGCACACTCCTGCAGTACTTCTGCGACTGCGAGCTACGGCACAGAGTGGAAGCCATTGTGGCCTATTCCGACCAGTTTGTTCACGATATTCAGAGCAACCAACGCGTTCGTTACAATCTGTTGATGAGAGCCTTCACTATGTCGGCTGCTGAGACTGCACGCAGGACCCGCGAGTTCCGTTCACCACCACAAGACCAGGTACTGATTCTCACTCTCCCCCAAACCATACATTTACACCTAATTTCTAAAGTGAGAACTGACATTAAAATGAGCTTGTACCGGAAATTCTGAGGGTTGGTCTTTGAGATCTGATAAGAAGCTTTGTTTTGAAGGCATCAGATGTTATGTCACATGTATCATGACGAACAAAAGAACAAGAAACACATTCTGTACTGCAAAAGACCCTAGGAAACCTCAGCAAATTTATGAAAATGCCTCGTGCAAAACGAGAAGAAACAAAACAGACAAAATATGCTGATGGGGTTGTCTTCCTGTGTTCCTCTTCAAGGTTCTTTTGCTGACCAACTTTAAGCATGGTCCAGAGGATGAGGATTGCCCTGTGCCTGAGGAGGTGCGGGACACCTTGGGACAGTTCCACATTGACCTCCTTCTTCACTGCGGTGAGAAGTTCTTTAAAGATCCTGTGTAATTTTTACTCGGCAGGTGTGAATTAATTTCGAGTTAAGCATTTTAGTACTCTTAATGCTGATTTGCCATTTTACACATAGGTATACATATTGAGGAGGAGGCAGAGGAGGAAGAGGTGGACACCTCACTGGGGGGCAGACTCCTCAGCCTGATTGACAAGATCAAGAACTTGCGCAAGAAGAAGGAGGAGGAGAAGCCAGAGGTTGAAGAGGAACCAAAACCCAGTAAGAACAACAGCCAAATCACTTGTTAAATATTTGGAATTGATAAAGTTCTTGATTAACTGGCAACTTCAGTCCAAAAATAGTGAAAAAATATCAAAACGAGCCTTTATAAATCGATAACAATCTAACACATGATATTATACAACAGATATATTGTAGCTCTCTGTCTCCACTTCATCAAGGCACACTTCAGGAACTGATCTCCCACACCATGATCCACTGGGCCCAGGAGTCATTCATTCAGAACCCTGAGCTGGTGCGTCTGATGTTCAGCCTGCTCCACAGGCAGTATGACGGCCTCGGCGAGCTGATCAGAGCTCTGCCCAAAGCCTATGCCATCAATGCCGTGTCTGTTCAGGACACCATGGACCTACTCGAGTGTTTGGGACAGATACGTTCGCTGCTTATTGTCCAGATGGGCCCAGAAGAGGAGCGGCTCATGATCCAGAGCATCGGGTCAGTGTGGGGGTGATGATATGTACTTTTCATGCATCTGTAGTTGTGATAAAGATGGGAGGTGTAATATTGATTTCAATATTTTCCCTTTAGTAATAGATTTTTGTTTAATGGTTCAGGCTTTTTGGAGGGACCAAAAAGCCTGCCCTAAAATTTCAATCTGTAATTGTTTCCCAATGTGTCATCAGAATTTATCCAGGTCAAATTCATTTAGTAAAGATATAATACGTGACTCTGACTGAATCTGAATTTTTTTCAGGAACATCATGAACAACAAGGTGTTCTACCAACACCCCAATCTGATGAGAGCTCTTGGTATGCATGAGACTGTCATGGAGGTGATGGTCAATGTCTTGGGCGGAGGAGGAGACTCGAAGGTAACGTGGAAGATGTTTGTTTAGTTTATGTATCTTATACAGTCTAACCAGTGTAACTGAGGGGCTTGTTGGTTACTTGACTTCATTTTTGGGATGTGCACTGTCGCCTTACACAGTACATCAACAGTAAACAGAATGTATCTTTTCACTCTCCAGGAGATTCGATTCCCCCAAATGGTGACCAACTGCTGTCGTTTCCTGTGTTACTTCTGTCGTATCAGCCGGCAGAACCAGCGCTCCATGTTTGACCATCTGAGCTACCTTCTACAGAACAGCGGCATCGGCTTGGGTCAGTGTCAGCCCCCTATCACACCGTTTGCTGTACATGGGGCAACTTTGTTTCTTTTTAATTTAAAAAAGTGGATTTATCTGTATTTATTTTGAATATTTAAAGGCAGGTTAAGATATAAAGATCAGATTCTAAACTTCCCCCATCATCAGAGGCCCTGTTCCCCTTACCACAGAAAATAAAACCAATTTTGATGCATGGAACCCCAGAAAAAATCCAGATAAAATTTAGTTTGAAAGTATTCCTTTTGAAAAATATAGAATAATGAGTGATGATACTGTATATTAGGCAAAGAACGAACAAACATTGAATCACTGTGTTTATTTTACGTTTGCAGGCATGAGTGGGTCCACACCTCTGGATGTGGCTGCAGCGTCCTGCATTGACAACAATGAGCTGGCCTTGGCTCTTCAAGAGCAGGACCTGGAAATGGTTTGAGAAAATGACACATGACAAGAAAGAAAACACATGAACACATGGCACAGTGGACTTGTTAGCTTATATCTCTCTCGGTGTCCCTCACATGCATGGTAATATAGGTGGTGACATACTTGGCGGGCTGCGGGCTGCAGATGTGTCCAATGCTCCTTTCTAAGGGCTACCCTGACATCGGCTGGAACCCCTGTGGGGGCGAGAGATACCTGGATTTCCTCCGCTTTGCTGTCTTTGTTAATGGTCAGCACCTTCACATAATGATTACATTTGTAGTTTCTGGTTGGAAGTAACTGTCGCTAACATTTGCACACCTGTTCTTCACAGGAGAGAGCGTGGAGGAGAATGCCAACGTTGTGGTGCGTCTGCTCATCCGTCGGCCCGAGTGCTTTGGCCCAGCCTTGAGAGGAGAGGGCGGTAATGGTCTGCTGGCTGCCATGGAGGAGGCCATCAAGATCTCAGAGGATCCAGCAAGGGATGGACCCACTGTCAAAAAAGACAGACGCTTCATGTAAGTGATGGCACAGTAGGTACAATACTTACAATACATACATTTCAGTTTGTATTTACAAAATTGGATCAAGCTGGACTGTTTGACTCAGCAAATAACAATCTAGACAAATGAATTAATGGGCATTGTTGTGTAATGTTTAGTTTTTTTTTAGCTACACTAGGGATAAACAGTTCTAGATAGTTATAAGATGTATTTATAAAAGGTGATTTTTTGATTGGCAGGTTTGGTGGTGAGGAACAGCAGGAGGAGAACCGTGTACACCTGGGAAATGCCATCATGTCCTTCTACTCAGCCCTCATTGATCTGCTGGGTCGCTGCGCCCCTGAGATGCATGTGAGTAGAACAACCATTGATTTCTCTTAAGCCCCCGGGCACATTAGTTCAGTATGTGGTTGATGAGCAGTGGTTAGTCTCATACAGTATGTCTTAAATGTTCATATATACAGCTGATCCAAGCAGGCAAGGGTGAGGCTCTAAGAATTAGGGCCATCCTGAGGTCTCTGGTGCCCATAGAGGATCTGGTGGGAGTCATCAGCTTGCCAGTGCAGATTCCTTCCTACGGCAAAGGTTAGGTTAAGTTGGAATCATGTATGGACACACTATGTAAATGTACAATATTTGCACATACTTTGGCATCCTCCTGCAGATGTGATTTCTTCTGTCAAACCACAGATACTCAGATTATTGAGCCTAAGATGTCAGCCAGTTTTGTGCCAGACCACAAGGCCTCCATGGTGCTGTTCCTTGATAGAGTGTATGGTATTGAAAACCAAGACTTCTTGCTTCATGTGCTGGAGGTTGGCTTCCTGCCTGACATGAGAGCTGCAGCCTCTCTGGATACGGTGAGTAGGAAAAGACAAAGATGACAAGTTAAACAGCAAGAGAAATTTCACTTCTGTCTCCTAAGTATTGCGCTCAGTACAAAGTTTTTCTGTCTTGCTCTCTGATTATAGGTGGCATTCAGTACGACTGAAATGGCCTTGGCACTGAACCGCTACCTCTGTTCGGCTGTTCTGCCTCTGCTCACCAAGTGTGCCCCATTGTTTGCCGGGACGGAGCACCGAGCCATCATGATTGACTCCATGCTCCACACCATCTATCGTTTGTCCCGCGGCCGAGCTCTTACCAAGGCTCAGAGGGACGTCATTGAGGAGTGCCTCATGTCGCTCTGCAAGTCAGTACTAATCCCAATCTCTTTATTTAGTAAAATGTAAACGTTAATTTGGCATCTTAATGATTATAAATTCTAAAAAATGTTTTTCGATTGTATTCGTTTAATGTTTATTTAACCAGGAAGTCTCTTGAGATTTAACTAGAATGGCAAAATAGTTAACATCAGAACACACAAACACATGTGAACACAGACAGTCAATTTGCAACTTATTGCTTAATAATATAGGAGCTGGAACGTACGTGAAAGAAACAATATCCCATTTTAAATAGTTCCTCATAAAGCATTTTGATGATATTCACAGGTACCTTCGACCCTCCATGCTGCAGCATCTGCTGAGACGGCTGGTATTTGATGTGCCCATCCTCAACGAATACGCAAAGATGCCTCTCAAGGTTTGCCTGCCATTTAACTTTATTGTATTTGAATTTAAGAAACAAACATAAATGTATACACATTCATGTGCAATCAATTGTATACACATTAATGTGCAATCAATTCAAATGCAGATTGGAATGATTGTATTATGGGGGAAATGTATGTATTACCAACACATAGATTACATACATAATGTGATTATTACATGTTCTAACAGTTGTTATATACAGATACACTATTACTAGTAAATTGATTACTCATGAGTGTTATATATTATAAAATGTCCTCCTTTGTATTTCCCTCTGTGATTGCATTGTTTCAGCTTTTGACCAATCACTATGAGCGCTGTTGGAAGTACTACTGCTTGCCTAACGGATGGGCTAATTTTGGCGTGACCTCAGAGGAGGAGCTACATCTTTCTCGTAAACTCTTTTGGGGAATCTTTGAATCTTTGGCACACAAGGTGAGAGATGAATCTCTTGGTGTCCACTTTATACTGTACAATTACACAGCTCATGTCATCATCAACATGACTTCTCCGATGTCATCCGAACTCTAGAAATTTGATGCAGAGCTCTTCAAGATCGCCATGCCCTGCCTCTGTGGTATAGCAGGAGCCATCCCGCCTGACTACGTGGATGCCAGCTACTCCTCTCACACTGAGAAGAAGGCCTCTGTGGATGCTGAAGGCAACTTCGATCCCAAACCAGTCGAGACCACCAAGTGAGCAGGAAAATACAAGACAGTACCAAAATAGTTCACAGTTGCCCACAGAAAAAAAACTATAAATACATAATAATAGAGTTTAAATAATAGTTTAATGTTCTTTAATATACTGTGATGCTGTAAACATAACAAAAGTAAAACCTTAATACATGATTTCACATTATTTTGTTATACCCTTGTTATTGCTTTTGGAAGCTGCTGTTTAGGTTCTGCAAACATAATTCGCAGGTTACTACAAGCTAATAAAGGCATTCCAAATTTAAGTTTAGTTAATAGTGAATGACATTCATAACCTGTGCAGTATTCAATATTAGTTCATCTATTCACAGCACCATCATCCCAGAGAGGCTGGATGCCTTCATCAACAAGTATGCAGAGCACACTCATGACAAATGGGCCTTTGAAAAGGTCAGTTATGAAGAATGCAAATTATCAGATATAAATAAAGTGCCTATTTGTTATTTGAAATTCTTAGTACTTTGTAATGATTATCTCAATGGTTAAATCACTTTTCAGATTCAGAACAACTGGACGTACGGAGAGGTGTTAGACGAGAATGGCAAGACTCACCCAATGCTCCGGCCATACAAAACGTTCTCTGAAAAGGTAATGAAGTTTTCATCTCTAATTCCATGTGTTGAAATAAATACAGTTTATTGTCCACAGGCTCCCTGTTAATTTTGAAATCCTCTTCTCTCTGTTTCTCAGGACAAGGAGATATATCGTTGGCCCATCAAAGAATCTATCAAAGCCATGCTGGCCTGGGAGTGGACCTTGGAGAAAGCCAGGGACGGGGAGGGAGAAGTCGAGAAGAAGGTTGCCACGCGCAAGATCTCCCAAACTGCTCAGGTACGAGAGAGAAAAGTGAAAAAACACTATTCTGGAGAATGTTTGATGCTGTGTTGCCTATTTAGGTATATTGGAAAGGATGGTTCTTGCACAAAGGTACATAAAAGTAATGATGGATCTTTTACTGGTCTAGAGTGACTCAATATTTACTTTTTTCTGTGTTCATCTGTCTTGAACCCTATTATCAAACCCAAGTTATATTATTTAATAATGACGAACTCAGCTGTCCCTCCAGGACCAAAAAAGAGGGTGAAAATAATCAGACCTAAACCCACTGACATCAATATTCTTAAACATTTTGCACTTGGGTGTAATTAAGTGGGTGCAACCTTTTCTGGGAACCTCCTGGGATCCTCTCCTGAATTATCTTTAAAAAAAATTATATTTGACTCTTTTCAAGTGTTTTTGAATGTCTTTTTATATTGCCCTATGTTGCTTTTTGTTTGATGTAAAGCACTTTGAATGGCCTTGTTGTTGAAATGTGCTCAACAAGTAAACTTGCCTTGCCTTCATATCCCATTCTATATTATACTGTACTATATTATACTGTATAATTTTAATATGTTATACTGTTTAATTACATCTACTACATTATAATTCTATATTAATACACACAATCACAACGTATAATTACCTAATTATATTATTTATTATTCTGGCATATGCTGTTATAGTAGATTGTATCATATTACTCTTACATATATTATACGTTGCTGACTTTGCAGCTACTAATCACAACACTATGTCACACTTCACTTGAGACAGTATTGCACTGTTAGTTTAAGTACAACACTGTTCATGGCTACTATATGTATACTGCTCGCCTTTCTATTCTTATCATTTATTTTATATACTTCTAATTATTTACCTTTTTACTTTCCTCTATGTATCTGCACTCATTTCTGTCCTTATGCTGCTGCAACACCTGCATTTCCGCTCGGAGGATCAGTAAAGGCTTATATTATCTTATCTTTTCTGTCTTCAGGCCACTTATGATCCCAGTCACGGCTACAACCCTCAGCCAGTAGATATCTTAGGAATGGCCCTGTCCAGAGAGCTGCAGGTATGTATGTTTCTGTCAGCCTTTCACAGCCCCTGATAGGATATTTTGGTTAGACATTTGTCAGGAGCCTGATGATTTAATTTTCTTCCGGTCTCCATGCAGTCTATGGCTGAGCAGCTGGCTGAGAACTATCACAACACCTGGGGCAGGAAGAAGAAGTTGGAGCTACAGTCCAAAGGTAAGAGGGGTTTTCTATTACACATCCTCAACTGAGAATGTTGTTTTTAGTGATGGTTACTAGTTTGCAGTCTGTTGAGTCCATACATGACTTGTGCTTCTGTTAGGCGGTGGCACCCATCCTTTGCTTGTGCCTTATGACACCCTGACGGCTAAAGAGAAGGCCAGGGACAGGGAGAAGGCCCAGGACCTGCTCAAGTTCCTCCAGCTCAATGGATATGCTGTGACAAGGTAAGCAGGATGTTCTCACCATTTCAGTTTAACATGAGTGTTTCCTCTGATAGCTCTGTCCATGTTTCTCTCTCTCTTTCTGTCATTTTTACTCCCCGATCTCTCCATCCTCAGGGGACTCAAGGACATGGAGCAGGACATTTCCTCCATTGAGAAGCGTTTTGCCTACGGCTTCCTCCAGAAGCTTCTTAAATGGATGGACATCGCCCAGGAGTTCATCGCTCATCTTGGTACTGTGGTTTGAGAGAAAGGCTTCTCATGGGCGTTGCACTTTATTGTGTACCGTTTACTTCGGCATGCACCTTTTGACTGAGACCTTACTTCTTTTTAATTTCCGTTTTTTAACAGAGGCTGTGGTTAGCAGTGGCAGAGTGGAGAAGTCACCACATGAACAAGAGATCAAATTCTTTGCCAAGGTGAGCTGTTGGATGCTTTATTGAGTTCTCGTTTTGCTTGTCTTCCTCTACAGTCAGAAGTCAAGCGTTCATGAGTAGTAACAGAACCTCACCTTAGAGTTCATAGAGATTCAATGGGTTGCTGAAATACACTTCAGCAGATAAGATTGATGCCAAAATTGATGATTTGAAGATGGATCCTCCACCTGTCTTCTCTTTATGCCACCCTGCTACCCTTAATGAACACAGAGTGATGGGGCCTGTTAATGGCATGATTGTGTTTTCCTTAGGAAGTTGTTATTTTCTTCAATCAATATATTTTACCTTGGGTTGTTGTTTTTTTTTATAGATTCTCTTGCCACTGGTAAATCAGTACTTCAAGAATCACTGCCTCTACTTCCTCTCCACTCCTGCTAAAGTCTTGGGTAGTGGGGGGCATTCCTCCAATAAGGAGAAGGAGATGATTGCAAGGTATGTGCAGTAAAACCTTAGAAAATGTTATTCAAAAGGCTGGTTTGTTCTCTGAATTGTCTGACTTGAACTCTTTATCATGTAACTTTCCTTTTGTACAGTACTTTTGTGTGATAGTGTCTGTCCTCTCCCTCTTCCATGTCTCTCCATCTCTCTCCTATTGTGCAATATTCTTTGTTTCCTTGACCTCCCTTTTGCTTTCTGTGTCACTTCAAACATCTTTCCTGCCCTGTTTCCCCTGCCCGCCTCCCTCCTTTTCCCTCCCTTTCCACTTTTCTCTCTTCCTACCTCAGTATCTTCTGTAAGTTGGCTGCTTTGGTGAGGCACAGAGTATCTCTTTTTGGTAAGCAATCTGCACGGTGGGGTTATGCCCTGTCACCATCCTTGTCCCTTTGTATCTGTTTTCCTGTCTTGATTTCTATTTTATTTCTCCAGATCCTTTTCACTTCATCTCCCGTCCTACCTTCCCATTTATACGCTAATTAGCATTGTATCAGATTCACATTTTGTCTATCTTCCCTCACTCTCATTCCCTTCTCCCTCCTTACTGGATCTCCTTGTCTGATGGCTCACACTCTTTAGCTTAGCTTGTGCTTGGCTTTGGTGTTTTCTGCCACCTGGGGCCAGATGCATAAAACTCTGTGTAGATTCACGACTTAAACTCCATATGCACACAAAGACAGAAATATGCATATGCATTCTTTTTGTCACCTTAACAAAGCATGTAGGCCTGGTTCTATTTTATATATCTCACTTATTGTGGAACTGGGTGCACGTGCACGAGCCTCATTCCCACTACTAGCCATAAATTATATAGAAACGTCCTTAAACACCCGTTTGCATGGATACCTGTGCCCTTTAACCGACAGCGTCACATCGGTGAGGTTCTCCAACAACACCGGAACAGCTGTCCTGACGTGCAACTGTTACGCCCGGCTGTGGCTATTTATAGCGCCCACACCATTCGTTTATCACATCTGTCTACAAACCATCATTGGCTGTGATATCTCAATCGTCATCATTAAACGTAAAAGAGATGATCAATGATTAATCCATAGAGCTAATATTAAACAGACTTTCCAAAGTGCTTCACAATTCAGGATAAAATTATGGCTCAGATGTAAATAAAAATTAAATTCAACGCTCAAATAATTTATAAATGCGCCTGTGGTTTGACATTTTACAGAACATTGTGTCGACTGCAAAATCAGGAACACAATCAGTGAAATTGGCAAACAATCTAAACAATGTGTTACTATAATGTTACATCATCTTATATTTCATGCCCACCTTATCATATCACCGGCAGCTACCTCAAGGAAACTGTGTACGCCTGGTGTGAAGTATGTGTGAGGTGTGCACATTCTCAACACGCTTTCTTCTATTATTAAAACTAGTTTATGTGCGGGAAATGCCGTATGCATGGTCTTTGTGCCTACGCCCGCATCGTGCGTACATCTGGCCCTAGGTGTTTTGAAATGTGTCTTTTTTGCTTTTAAGGCCTAGACTCAGATTGGTACTCATAACCGAAGGTGATTTGAGCATGAATGTCTGTAGCAGTGTCTGTCAATGCAGACAGCATTGTACTGCAGCTCTGAGGTGTGTTCTCAGCCTGACTTTTAATAAGGCAGAATATGCTTTATCCTCACCACCATGTTTCTTTAATAGTAAGTCAGTCTTATGTAACCAGTGGTCACTAGACGCTGGCAAGCACTTCACACTGAGCCTGTGCCCTTTTGCTTGGCCCTCCAGTATCACATGCTACATGATAGTCAAAGTGCACCACTGTAACTGATCTACCACTTGAAAAGAAAGTCAAACTGCAAAGTGGTGGCATTGCATTTACAAAATCAGTTTTTAACAGAGAATATAGCACAATATAGAAATATACGGTTCAACTGTTCCATAATAACCTGTTTATGTTGTCTCAGTTATGTAATACAGTATCTGTGATGAGTAAAAATGAATGGTTTTAATGTAATTTTTCAGTTTGGTCAATGTTTTGTAACACGCTCAACCTTAACTGTAAGCCTCGTTTTCTGTTTTTAATATAGAGCTTTTAAGATTATCGCCTCTATTATGAATAAATGTAGCCTTTACAATAAATTGAGCTCTTGTAATAAATAAATACAATTGAATTGCAGAAAGTGGATTTGTACAGTAGGACAGCTCTGACAACACTTCTTTGTTTTGCTGTTTTCAGGAACAGATGCAGGTGCAGTGGTAAACTGTCTGCACATCCTCTCACGATCACTGGATGCCAGGTAACTCACAGTCTATTCATATCACACCCCCAGCACAACCCCAGGCAGAAGCAAAGTAGAAACAAATCTGAGATAATATGTATTTTATTATTATTTTGTGTCCTCCTTTTCAAGGACTGTTATGAAATCAGGCCCTGAGATTGTTAAGGCTGGCCTGCGTCAGTTCTTTGAGAGCGCTGCAGATGACATTGAAAAGATGGTGGAGAACCTAAAATTGGGCAAAGTGTCCAGTCGAAACCAGGTCAGAGGCAGCACCGTACTGCGTTGTTTTTACACTGTTGTTCATTTGTCTTGTGAACTGATATCCGTGTTTGTGTATATGTGTGTGTTCCTGCAGGTAAAGGGTGTGGCCCAGAACATCAACTATACCACCACTGCCCTGCTGCCAGTCCTCACTTCACTGTTTGACCACATCGCCCAGCACCAGTTTGGAGATGACGTCATGAGTGAGTTCATAATTTGCCCCTCATGGCTCTTGACTCGGCAACACAAAGGACTGACCCAAAGCTAATGCAAAGCCTCTCTTCCCTACATCCTCAGTGGACGACTTGCAAATATCCTGCTATCGTTTAATGTGCAGTATCTACTCGTTGGGCACAGTGAAGACTCCACATGTAGAGAAGTGAGTAGAGACCTCTGTGGATCTATGAAAGTCATTCACCAGTTTACTTTTATACATTGTATGGGATTGTATTATCATGTCAAGTTAATTCAATTAATATAGGTTATAAGTGTGTACAACATAACACCCTCTATCCATAGACGCTTGATTCACAGGAACAACTGGAAAGAGAGCCTTTAACAGGAAAAAAATGTTAATGTATGCTTTCAATGATTGTGCATTGATTTTTACTTGGTTTTATGAACCTATTTCATGAGGATTTTGTGTTTTTTTTTGTCCTGTGCAGACAGCGACCAGCTCTTGGCGAGTGTTTGGCCCATTTAGCAGCTGCTATGCCAGTGGCCTTCCTTGAGCCAGCACTGAATGAGTACAACATGTTTTCTGTGTACACCACCAAGACTCCCAGAGAGAGATCCAGTGGGTTTTAGCATTTTGCCTCTTTTCCCTCCCTAGTACAACATTTTATTTATTGTGTTAATGATTAATTTTTTCCAATCTACTCTCTCCCTCCTCAGTTCTGGGTCTTCCCAATCAAGTGGAGGAGCTGTGCCCTGACATCCCCGAGCTGGAGATCCTGATGAAGGAGATCCATGACATGGCTGAGTCTGGGGCACGCTACACAGAAATGCCCCATGTGATTGAGATCACCCTGCCCATGTTGTGCAACTACCTCCCGCGCTGGTGGGAGAGGGGCCCAGAGAATTTCCCCGAGCAGGAGGGTCAGCTCTGCACCTCTGTCACCTCCGAGCATCTTAACCAGCTGCTGGGTAGCATCATGAAGATCGTGGTTAACAACCTGGGTATAGATGAGGCCTCCTGGATGAAGCGATTGGCAGGTCAGTGAGCAGAAGTTTCACAATCTGCCATAAGGCTTTCAGGTGATGTGAGAGATCTTCTGGCCACCATAGTGGAGGACGGTTCTCCAATGGACCTCTCTGATTGTGCCACCCATGGTTTGCTTCTGAGGCAACTTCTCAGTATCAGTGGGAGGCCACTTACATGTGCTTTCATAGTGATTTTCACTTTTCATGCAAGCAGTACATGCATTTTGGTAGAGACAACTACATTTTCACATTTCTCACATGTCATATATTGAGAAACTACACTCAATCTTAAATACTGCTGACAAACTTTGATTCCTGTGTACCCCTTGTCCAGTGTTTGCCCAGCCCATTGTCAGCAGGGCTAAACCAGAGATGCTTAAATCCCACTTCATCCCCACCATGGAGAAGCTGAAGAAGCGCGCAGGGAAGGTGGTGGCCGAGGAGGATCAGCTGCGCATGGAGGGCAAGACGGAGGTGGACAGTGAAAATGGGACCATCCGAGATGAGTTTGCTGTGCTGTGTCGGGACCTGTACGCTCTCTATCCCTTGCTCATCCGCTACGTGGATAATAACAGGTAGCTGAACTTACCGATGAAATTATAAATGTGTAAAATACATTATTCCTGTACATTGTTAGTATTACAGTTTAAAATGTATTTTCCCCTGAGTGACTTACAGTCAGTTAGCATGACACGTTGCAACATCTGATATCACCATTATGAAAACCTAGCCAGTTCTTATTGTATCTTCAAGTAACAAATACTCAAACATCATGAAATTAATCTTTCTAGCTAGAAAAATTGAAAACCTGAAAAAAATCAATCTACCAAAGCAGAGTGGTTCTTCTGGATTGTATAGAAACATAAAATGTCATCAGTACACAATGTTATAAAATGTTCTGTTAGGGTTAGCTATCCTAAGGACCCAAAAGTAGGACACAGAGAAGGGATATAGGAGTAAATTTGACAGTCAGATTTATTTTAAACAGCAAAATGGTGCAGTTGACGAGTCTTGGGGTGCATCCCAAGTTCATTGCACCCACGCTTCCCTCACTTGCGTCTTTTCCTTGCGTACGTCCCATCGTGGAGACGCAAGGAAACCATGCAAGTAGCGAGGAAAGGTGTGTTTTAAGAGAAATGAGACGTCCTTTCCTCAGAAGCGTCACGTGAAGCCACGTCCGTTTCTGATGACGGCGGCAACTGATCACAGCTGGATCAGCTGCCAGTCGGCTTTAACAGCCGTAGAGACTTTTGATGGAGTTTGTGTCACATGTGTCGTGCACTGTGCTAATGAAGGTAATAAATAAAGGTACACAGTTATCCCTGCAAGAGCAGCGGTGTTTTCGCTCTGTTACCTGTTTAACAAACACCTGCACATGAAGAACAACCTGCATTCATACTGTGTACTGTCTCCTGCTCAGAGGCACAGGAATCATTTCTACTTGCAGAATGCCTTCAAATGATTTAGTCCTAATTATTGTTTGCATCTGTATTTATTGATATTATGATTGTCAATTATTATTGAATAACCCAGAATATAACTATGGTGTCTTTTGAACATTGGAAATGATTTATTAGGCTAAATATTTCGTGGAAAAGTTATGTAACACCGTGTGCTAACTGAATGCAAGTGTCCTACAATCGCTGAATCCTTTAAATAAGCATGCCTGTAATCACGTAAACAGCAGAAAACTCTAGGAATGAGGAAGAGGCACAGGTGGACCATGACAGTTTCTGAATACATTTACAAAACCAACTATGTGAACAGATTATTTCTGACAACAGCAGCATATAAAACAGGGGATGATGGGCTACCTCGGCTTGATCTATAGCAGTAAACGAAAAGGGATAACATTATTTATTTCTAGTGCAGGTGATGGTGTTTGTGGCCCTAAAGCAAGTTTAAAGATAGTTCCATTCCCATCTGTCAAAAGGACATAAATATTAGATTTTACTTTTTTTGCATCTTGAAAGTAAAAGATTGTCTGCATAAATAAACCCAGCTGGGTCAGTTGTAATAAAATAAGGTATGAGCCTTTCCCAACTCTTGGCTAGGACTCACAGACTTTAATTCAAGTACTTGAGTAAATTCGTTGCTGTCATTGCTGTCTTTGTCTGTAGAGCAAGGTGGTTAACCTGTCCAGACCCCGACGCAGAGGAATTTTTCAGGATGGTGGGAGAGGTCTTCATTTTCTGGTCCAAATCCCACGTGAGCCCTCTGTTTTCTGTGGCCTTTTCGGATTTTGTTGGGGTTTTTTTTTCAGATTTTTGTCTGTCCTTTGCCATCTAACTTTTTTCTTGTTTTATTCGTCACAGAACTTTAAGAGGGAGGAGCAGAACTTTGTGGTGATGAATGAGATCAACAACATGTCCTTCCTGACTGCTGACAGTAAGAGCAAGATGAGCAAGGTGAGAGTGGACAAGCGGAAAAAGGGCCAAGTAAAACATCGCTTGTTACCTTATAATATGTTTCATTCAATTACTCCATATCTTGAGCAGTAACTCATTAAGAAACTAAACTCTTATAATTAATATTTTACTAACACCACCCATTCCAAGCAGAGAAAGATTTAAAAGGAAACCCCTCTTGATCTATTCTCAGCTGTTATTTCCTTTTTGTCCTTTAAGTTGCTATGGATAAGAACATCAGGTAAATGTTGTTCTGTAAAAAATAAGAATTTTCTAGAAATAGACGTATTATATAACTAATAACATCCTTTGCCAGGACAATGTAAGTGGCAGTATATAGTGTTTAGGGACTAGTAGGAGTGTCGCTAACTATGTTTTCTCCTTATATCCTGTGTCGGGGTTGGACGCTGGGCCGCTAGGCCGGAGATGGAGAGGTTAGACTGTGTTTGTGCACGAGCGCTGTGCTGATCGCATGGCACCCTGAGTTTGGGGAGGCATTTCATCAAGCTCTCCCATGGACTAGCACACTTCTTACACACAGACCCCAGTATTCACACACATACATACACACAAACAGGGTTATAAACACATAGTTACTATCAGGAAAGAACTCACTACAATAGACATTTAGTAATAGCAACGTTTTAACAGTGTATGAGCTATGGGGGAAATTATACTGTATAATGTACATTTAGTTGAAAGTGCATTATATCAAGAATGTTTTCTGTGAGTGGGACATATTTGTGATTGTATCTGGGTAATGTTGAGTGTGAGTGTGCGTGTGTTAGCGATGTTCGTCTATGTTCTTGTGTGTGTTTGTATATGTGTGAGTAGGGGTCTGGAGCGGCTTGATGAAAGCTCTTTGCTGTAGATCGTAGTGGCCTGAGAGGTTTCATGGCGCTCGGTTGAACAGTCGTGTATCTAATTTGGAGTGTGCACTCCTGCAGCCGAGTGCCATCATCCTATTTTTCTTTGATTAATAAACCTTTGAATCGTCCCTGTTGGATACCATTGTGGAGCCTATGCTACTGTGCCCTTTGTGATGTTGAAATGTTGTTATTGACGCTTGGATTTCTTTCAGCTTTTGTGGTAAAGATTCCTGCGCTGGGGGACTCTTCTCTTTTCACTATTTTCATTGGCTTTGTGTTCACTACCTGTGTAAACCAAAAAGCCGTACCATCTCTTGCTGTCATCATTAGACTCGCTTGGTCCATCAGCAGCATTATGTAACTAGCTGGGTCTGTCGGGGGAAACTGACGCTAGCTCGACATCACCAGATAGCTGTCATCATATTTACTAACTGGACTCGTCCCTCCATATCTAATTCATTGACATCATTAAATTGTTAAATGATTGATTATCTTATCACTGTTTGATTGATGTTTTTTCGTGGTTGCTGTAAGATAAATACGAAAACCTCCTCTCCTTGGCTATCAGATGGGCATTACTGTAGTGAGCTTCTGTTACCTGATCATCACAACGCTTCTCTCTGCCCAAAGAGCAGTGTTTCCCCACACACGCCGTGCACACTGTGGGCAGAGAGGGTGCTGTGAGGCCAGGAAACAGTCAGTAATGAGCATTGGCAGCCTCATGACAGGAGTGTGTGAGAAGAGCTCCAGGGCGATGGAGCTGACCCCATAGACTTGTGCTGTTCTGTGTGCTGTCCAATGGACAGGATGTGCCCTGTCCGGCCACTGCACTACTAACTGTGAGGCTGCACTGTGTGTTAGCTGATGCAGCAATGGAGCACCCGAAACGCCACCAGAAGCTGATCTTTACAAGAAAATGTCGTTTTTGGTCTGTCTGATTTCAGCTGACAAAGACTTTCACTCAGTTGTTGATTCACTTTATCAGCATGTTGTGATAATGTTTAAAATGTTACTTGACACTTGGTCCTTGCCATCTCATTGTATCAATTTTCTGTTATGTTTTGTGTTAGAAGTAGTTTTATTTTTATTTACCTTTTTGTTAAACACTATCAAAAGCCTCTGAGGTGACAAAAACATATTTTCGGAAAAGGACATTTTTGATGTGTGAGGCGTAGGGGCTTGTAAATCGAAACTTTTCTTTCTCTCTTTAGTCTGGAGGCTCAGAGCAGGAGCGTACCAAGAAGAAGCGCCGGGGGGATCGCTACTCTGTGCAGACTTCCCTTATCGTAGCAGCATTAAAGAAGCTGCTTCCCATCGGCCTCAATATGTGCTCTCCTGCAGACCAGGAGCTCATCAATCTTGCCAAGATCAGATACTCACTGGTATTTTGATGTGTTTGAAGCCAACTTGCTCACTGTATTTTATCCCAACATGGGAAAACATGACCATTTTTCCATTTATAGATTCATTTAGTATATCTGCATCAATTGTTTATCATTTTTTAATCAAAATATCAAATATATATATATATACAGTATATGTATATGATACAGTATATACTATATATATAAACTATAGAATATGTTTGATTGTCTTGAGTAAACAAATACATTATCATTGTCCTCTGAATCTTGGTCTCTTCCCTTGTAGAGAGACACAGATGAAGAGGTGAGGGAGTTCTTGACCAACAATCTGCATCTGCAAGGCAAGGTGAGTATACATTTTTATTGTTTTACATATTAAAGAAGAAAATAAATATTCCAATTCCCTTGTAAATATCTTTACGTGCATTATACATATTTGACCCTTGGTTTCAGGTGGAGGACCCAGCTATGCGCTGGCAGATGTCTCTGTATAAGGAGATGGCTGGAAAGGCTGAAGATGCCGAGGACCCTGAGAAGGTGGTGAAAAGGGTGCAAGAGGTGTCCGCTGTCCTTTACCACATTGAGGTGGTGAGTATAGACCCAAGCTCAAGGGTTTGCAAACACACGACTGCCTACAAGGTGTAGGCATTATTTGGCAGCCAGTTGCAGCCTTGTTGTTAGAAAAGCTTTGCAAATTTGCTCAGGAAGGATTCGCTCAGTAGATTTTTCTTGCTTTAGACTGAGCATCCCTTCAAGTCAAAGAAAATGGTGTGGCACAAACTGCTGTCCAAACAGCGTCGCAGGGCTGTGGTGGCCTGTTTCAGGATGACACCCCTTTACAACATCCCCACGTAATGATTCCCTTCATACGATAACGAAACAATTATGAATATTTAAAAAATCTGAAGGCTTGACATGAGCAATTGTAACCCTCCTGAATTCCCTATGACCTCTCCTCTCACAGGCATAGGGCAACCAACATGTTCTTGGACGCCTACAAGCGCAACTGGCTAGAGACTGAGGGTTACTCATTTGAGGACAATATGATTGATGACTTATCAGTAAGCCATCCTCCCTTTAATTCTGAGATGTTCAATTGGCATCAATGGCATATTGTCCACAGTGTATACTGTGCTAGGGATTTTTGTCGTGATTCATGTTATCTCCAATAATTAAATTAGAAAGCCATGGAGGAAGAAGAGGAAGAGGAGGAGGAGACTGAGACGAAGCCTGACCCTCTTCACCAGCTGATTCTTCATTTCAGCCGCACAGCTCTCACAGAAAAGACGTAAGAGCATCTTGCTTCTTCTGCGACTCACCTTTGTGACCTGTCCCTCAGTAAGACTCATTGATTCCTGTCATGTGTTGTCTCATTACAGTAAACTTGACGTCGACCATCTCTATATGTCTTATGCTGATATTATGGCAAAGGTAAGACAGTCAGTGAGCAGCATCTTTAAATTTGGGTCCATGAGCACAACGTGCTGAGATGTAAATTGTATGCTTTGCGCATGATAAACGATAGAACTACTGAATTACCTGGAGACATGACTGGAAATAGACATTGAAGTTGCACAGCAGAAAGAATGGTGTTAAGTTGGGATGGTGGCAGGTTGTACAGTAGATAGTACATCAACTATTTGGTTTGATTCCCAATGTAATTTTCCAAAACTGTCAAGTTAGTTAGTTTGTTACACACATTATATACATTACATTAACCCTAAAACCTAACTGATTGGTTCATTTGCCTTGACCTTTATGTGAAAACGTTTACATAAACATGTAACCTTGCATGAGACATGACAATGAAACATGAAAAGTGTAATGACAATGGCAACTGCAACTCAAGCCGTTTTCACATCCACCTTTTGGGAGCAAAATGTAAATCTTATGTACAGCATTTTTGATTATTTCACAAAAATGTCTGAGACTGTGTTGTAATCTGGACTAAGATTGTTAAATCTTATGTGGCCTTGCACTAAGTCCCTGACTTGCTGTCTTCTCCCTCCAGAGCTGCCACATTGGTGAGGAGGACGAAGGGGGAGAACAGGAGGGGGAGGAGCCATCCTTTGAGGTGCGACAGACAGAGATGGTATGGGGGGACCAGGGGAAGGGAGACAGGGGAATCAACGGAGAAGCAACTCCCCATGCACTAAGTGGCCACACCACAACATCACACTCAGCACCCCCCCCACACACACACCTCACCCTTGCTACAACATTTTTCTTATTTCTCTTCCTGTCTTTTCTTTCGTTCACTCACACCTCTTGTCTATTCCCTGCTTTCGTGGACCGACTTGTGCATGCCTTTGCTGGACTCTGCCCACCAGCCGGATCAATATTGTGTACTTGTGGAAATGTCGTTTTATTTCCTAAATTGCATGACTTGAGTGCAGAGAGATGGTGCAGCCAAAGACAACAAAATGAAACCCAGGTCAAAACAAACCACACCACTGAGTCTTTGCTAGCTGTTTAATTTCAGATTCACAATTTCCAAGCCTGATGTGCTTTTGAATTTTTAGGGGTTGATTGATTAAGTCTTCTACAAATTACCATGTCACAGTATGGTTTAATATATCTATTAAACACTTATCTAAGGTGAAAGTACAGCAGCAGTCGAATAAAATTACATGCAACCTGTTTGAAAAGAATAAAGTGCAAAAGAAAGCTCCATTTCTGTATACTGAGTTTAAAACATATACTAATAATATTAGTATTAATATTACAACCATTTTGGAATTATAAATATGAAACATCAACCTTGGTAACTTTAGTTGGTTCTTAAAAGTTTTATAAAATAAGATACACTTTTGTGTCACTTTGACCAGAATGTTGTAAACTCATCCAGTAAGATTCAAACACCCAAACAAACTATTTCTGGCTGTGCCACTTCACTGTGCCAGCACAAAACCTTGGCGTACAGTTAAAATGGGCAAGCATGCTCATCAGCACCTAAAATATAAATCCTTAGTAAATCAACCCCTTAGTATGCTACTGGTAATTTGAATTAATATCTTAATGATTAGTTTTGCCTCAAAAGCCAGGCTTGGACACTGTGATGTTGTAGCTAAAGAAAGCCATGGCTTTTCCTGGAGGGTAGCATTACACCCATTTTGCACTGCAAATTCCTAAATGTAGTGTAAGCATCCCTTCAACGAGTTCAATGTTGATTTTTATTTAGGGTCATTTTCATTAACTGAACATCCGCTTTGGTACCCGATATGTGCTCAGAAATGTGATGTTGCCATCCAAGACTTAATTGAGCCGCTATTTTTGGAAACTCTGATAACCGTTATCAAGCCAAGCCATGCAGCAGGTTTCCTAACAGTAGAACTATCTGTGTGCTGATCTTGTGTTTCTGTGGCCAGTCCCTCCCAGACTTGCACCACCCTTTCCTGACTTACATCCTCCTGTACTCACCTGTCAAATGTGCACTCACCTGATAGGTTTGAACTCTAACAACTGACAAATAACTGATTTTGTTTGTCTTTACTTTGAATTGGATAATGTAAACAAGTCTCCCTCTCTCTGCTCACCAAGGATTACAGTAAAATCCTGCACAGTCAGCAGCACATCCACTGTCCCAAACCCAAGCACACACTGCAACACTCACAGACACACATCCACACACACCCATAGTCACATACAGTCTCTTTTCTCTCCTCACAAAGACACATCAGAGCAGAACCTCTGTAACCTGAGAAAATACATTTCTCGATAATTCTTCTAGACAAAGGCAGGCTTACGAGGGAGGGGGGCGGAGGGAAGGGTAGATTCAGTTGTGGGTGCTTTGGGTGGGGCTTTTTGCATGGTGTGCAGTGGGTGGGTCAAATCTAACCTCGTTTGTCAACAGGATGGTTGTTCATAGCAGCAGCTGCTATTCTGTATCATTTGTAACAAAGGGAGTAATGTAGTGTAGTATAATATAGTACAGTGAAGTACAGTGGGCATAGCAGCGAAGCTGAGTGCTATATTATGTAACAACATGGAAGAAGTATAATATAGTATTACACCGTCCAGTTTAATATTGTACAGTACTGTAGAATTGTTTTAATAATTTCAAACCTTTACACCACAGGTTTCCATATTATTTGTGTTATATTAACAAAACAATACCTGCAAACACATACGATACAAACCATACGGTTTTATTTAGTATTTAAGTAGTTCAAACAGGAATTTTCAAAAATCTTGATTTCATTTAATTGAAAGATAATGGATTATCTGAAAAATTTTTGATTTTAGAACACTGAATATCAATATCAAAAGCTTCATATGTTGCTTAAAGTAAATCCAAAATTATTATCTTACAGTAGGCACTTCACAAGAGTCCAGTGCTAAATAACTAAAGGATACTCATGGTCAATTCAAGTAAATGCCTTTGCCTTAATTTCAGCTCAACTTTACAGACTTATAGGTAGCGTCCCATGTTTGAACCTAAAAATAGAGAGGAACCACTGCGGCAGGTAGCGTAAATGTAGGCCATAAGGTAGAACAACACTGAGTTGTACTGCTGGAAGCAGGATACGCATGCCGTGTTACTCAGACAACTGTTGCTGCTTCCTCGTAAGAATGTGTGAAATGTGTGTTCTGCTCTGGGACAAAATGTTTGCTGCCATCGAACGTTTGCTGCCTCTGGAATAACTGTCTCCATCACTAATACAGTGCACATTGTGTTCCAATGGAAGAGAATGTGTGTGTGTGTGTTCCTGTATTTCTATCTTTGAGAGAATAAATTATGAGTTTTAGTCTTTTAGATGTGGCTTTCCCATGAATAAAGGGGCAATGCTGCAGCCAGTTCCTGAGTCAAAATCTTAAAGGATACCAAGTATTTCGATTACAAAAAGAGTTTTTTTTTTTTTTTTTTAAATTAGGTTCATACGGGACCATGAAGGGAATAGTTTAACATTTGGGGAAATGCAATAGTATGCCATCGTAGCCACAGTCCCACGAAAAGTTTGGGAATAGGGACAATTTAATCTAGTTTAGCAGAAAGACCAGATGCAGAAAGCTCTGTCATAAGTAAAAACCAAAAAATACACTTTCTAAAAACTTTAAAACTGTATTATGTATAAACTGTTTGTTCTTTATTCAGTTTTTGAAGAAATTAAAAGTGTAAAATTGAGACATTGTGCTTTTAGTAGTTGCAGATATTTCGTCATGAACATCCACGTTTTGGTTCACCCACCTTTGCCCTACATCAGCACTAACAGTATCTGTTGCTAGGAGATAACATAGTGCCAAATCTGACTATGAGGACAGGCCTGATATATAACTTCATTAATAACTTCATTAATTCAACTACTCCTAAAATCATCATGCAATGCTAACTGAGCTAGCTGCCTCTTTTTGTTTCTAGTCTTTGTGCTAAACTAAGCTAACCGGACATATCACTGTAATGAACAAAAATTAGATTAATATTGATTAAAATTAGATTAACATTACTGTTAATGTAAACCTGCTAGTTTAAACCTTAGCAAACTGGATTGTCTTGTATGCCGTCATCAGCTTTAGCTTCATTAGAAATGCCTTTGTGTGCAGTCAGTGGATGGTCATAATTAGGATAGAGGTATGAGGATGTGTGTCTGTGTGTGTGTTTGCGTGAGAATGAGTGCGGGGGGGCAGTGCAGTCCCTGTTGGCAGGGTTACAGCTGTGTCCCTCCTGCTCTTCTCCGCAGGAAAAGGAGATGGAGAAACAGAGGCTTCTGTACCAGCAGTCCCGTCTACACAACCGCGGGGCTGCAGAGATGGTGCTGCAGATGATCAGTGCCTGTAAAGGTAGCTGCTATACCCTAGGGCCACATTATGCACACACACACACCCACACACACGTTTTTGTCACTTGTGTGGATTATACTGACTTACATTATTTCACTATAGGCCACACTAATCTTAACCGTGACAGTTAGCCTTATTTCCCATCAATGATAAATTACCCATCCCGGCTAATCTGCAACAAATATGGCTTTTTTTTTTTTAGCTTTGTAACTTTTATATCCCGCCCGGTCACTTGAATGCCAGGATCGAGATATGAGATGCACTGCTTTCTCAGGTTTAGTCCAAATCAGATCAGTGGTGTTTGAGATATTTATATAATGATGGTGTTTTGCTTGCCTTAAGGAGTGTAATTATGAAAATGATTAAAAGCTGTGTAGAGATAATTTCCCAGGTTTTGGGGGTGAATAAATGCTGTAATTTTGTAAGCCAGTTCAGTTTTAAATGCCAGTACAGAGAGCAATGTGATGCACAGCTCTGTGAAAACAAGACCAATAATATCTGAAATATTTATTGTGACGGCAGAGAGGATCTGTCTCTACTTTGACTTCATTATTGGGTCAAAATGTCTCTGCGTATTTCAGGCGAACCTGGAGCCATGGTTTCTTCTACACTCAAACTGGGAATCTCCATCCTCAATGGAGGCAACAGTGATGTACAGCAGGTAAATAAGCCCTATGAAGGTTTTACACGCATTTTAGACAGTATATTCTGATTAGAAACCTGGAATAAAGAGCAAAACTAAATTTTCTATTTCTCAGTCCAACAACAATACCACTCACCATCCTAAATCTTTTCAGTAGATTTCCTTTGTCAAGAAAAACGTTTTGTTTTCTGTCTCCCTGCCTGTGTTCAGAGAATGCTGGACTATCTGAAGGATAAAAAGGATGTGGGATTCTTCCTTAGCGTTCAGGCTCTGATGCAGACCTGCAGGTCTGTAATGAATTCACAAGTGACATTTTTGTCGTTAACCTCTCTTGCGTTTGATTGTTAAGGTTTGTAAGACGCTTCTCCTCCAAACATTGTTTTGAAGTACATTTTGTAGAACTGTGTGCTGACCGAGTATTTTATGTTGACAGCGTTTTGGACCTGAATGCTTTTGAGAGACAGAACAAGGCCGAGGGACTCGGGATGGTTTCAGAGGAGGGCACTAGTGAGTATAATTTACAGCTTCCTGGTGTCACACATTATTTGAACACACTCTCATACAGACTGCTACACTTACACGTACACAAACTGTCACATGTTAGTTATCCTACTTCCTTTTGCGTTGGTTTGTGATATAATATGGCACTTCTCTAGTTCCAGTGTGTAGTCTATTCTTGTGTGCATTTTGTGTGTTTCTGAGTGTGCCTGTTTGTGGATGCCGGATTGCAGGTATGTTTTCATGTAAGTTTGACATGGCACGCCTGTATTAGTCACAGCATTTTGACTGTTGATGTATGGTGATGATCTGTTTATCATCCACTGACAGCCACTGCGTCTCTCTGTGTCCTTCTCCTTCCCCCATCTCGATCACTTTCCCCCTTTCAACCCTTTACCTCTCATACCCATGTCCTTCCCACTCGTCAATTTGCTGCTCTCACGGTTCTCAGATAAGAAGCTAGAACGTGGTAAATGAAACTTTGCTCTCATATACATTCTTTTTCTTTCCCTCCGTTCTGTCCTCTCTGTCTCTTTTAGCTCTTAATCACCTGACTAGTCTTTTCCTTGCTGTGAACTTAATATGCATTTCATTTCACACTCAAGGACCCAGTAAAATCAAACTTTACGCTCACTGTTACATTATAATGGAAACCTTGCAATGATACACATGCTGCTGTAGCTGCACTTCTACAGTACCTGCAATTGTATCTCTGCCTTTTTCCTCTTGAAATGATTGTGAAGTTTAATTTTCATCCTTGAGTGTTTTATCACAGATCTACTGTAACTCCGTAACTCTCAGTCGTGTGACTGATTAATGGGAAGGAAAGGCAGTAACCTCATTCTTCCTCTCCCACTCAGTTCTCTTAACTAGATCATGGAGGACTACACTGACCTTGTGTCCTAGAAACTCTGAAATGAATTGCAGCAACAGTAGGGGCTCTCTTAGCCCTGTATCTCTCTTATTAGCATTATCCAAATGTGCCTGGTTCACCCCTTCCAGTATATGGTGGTATGTCCAGGGTTGACCCACACAGCTAGACCGTCTGTGTAAAGCCACGGCATATAAATCCTTGCATTCCCTGAAATGTCCCCTAACGTCTGATCATTTTAATTTAATCCTGCTTTACCACGACAGGGTCATAGGATTTTCTGTGAAATAGCAGGCCACAACATTTAATTGTGGCCTTCCAAGTACAACAGGGTACATTAAGGTAAAAAGTGCAACAACTAAAGGCTTGTTGCTGATCTTGCATAGAATGTGGTCGCACGGAAGATAGCATGGGCTCTCTCTCCAATCCTTTGTCTCTTCAGGACTGTTACACTCAGGTCAGCTGAGTTTCATGTGTTACAAAGCGTGGATCGTAACAAGAAAACAGTCAAGATAAAGAGAGAAAATGCAGACTGAAATGCTGCACAGAACACTGTGTAACAGCTCTAACCAAATCATGTACCCTGTAACTATGAAGTTTGTCCTCCCGACCTGTCGACTCTATTGTATGTGACCCCTTTGCTTGCTACAGACACTTGATTATTTATCAGTAGTCACTATGATTACAGATTTCACCTCCTGACACTGTGTCCATGTTTGTTGTTATAGGAAAATATGAAACCCAGCATCACTGCCACAGTTTGGTTTATGTACGATCGTGGTTAAATCTGAGCATGCTTGTGCATTTTTGACAGACAGTTTTTGATGGCATGCTAATAGAGAGATATATAATTTGGATTTTTTAATGGATGTGCTTTCAAATGTAACGAAATGCATTATATAAATCAAAACATACTTAAAGTACGTGAACTGCCCACACATAAAAAGCTACTCACTTCTTATAAGAAGATTAGTTGCCATTCTTTACTTCCACCATGACTACAACAGGGATTGAATCACCGAGTCTGTATTTTCAGGCATTAGATATACATTAGTGTGTATTGAGTGATTTTTTTTCCCCCAACATCCATACTCATATATCACTGGAGTGTGCAGAGTTCAGTAGATCTGTCCTGCATGATGGTGTGCCTTGAAGTTATCTCTGTGTTTCTGTGTTCACTGTCAACATTTGTGTCACAAGTGTTTGCTCAGTTGTATTTATATGTATCCTGAATCCCTGTCTTAATGTATCTGTGTAGTCCATGTCCATGTCAATGTGATGTGACCGGTGGTTGATCTGCTGCCCATTTGAGTTTTGTGGAATATATGTTTTGTGTAAAACGTATCTGGAGAGCTAGAACGAGGTAAAGTTTGGGGGAGGGAGCAGGAGAAAATACCAAAAGTGGAGTCAGTATGGAAGCCTCAGCATCCCTTTCCCGCTGACAAATGGACGGGGACTCAGAGGTCTTTGTGGTTTTCACTAACATATTCTAATGAAAGCAGGGCAGTGGTATGAGATGATAGTACTCACAATTTTACTTTTTTTGCAGTGCACATGTGTACACAGACACTTGCGTACAAACATGAATACAGCATATATACAATACAAGTACACTAATCAATGTTCCTCACTGTCATCACACATACACTCTGTGCTTTGGTTTTATCTAAGATTTTTGCTTATCGATAATATTTTAGTACTA
Source organism: Coreoperca whiteheadi (assembly GCA_011952105.1). Taxonomy (NCBI): domain Eukaryota; kingdom Metazoa; phylum Chordata; class Actinopteri; order Centrarchiformes; family Sinipercidae; genus Coreoperca; species Coreoperca whiteheadi. The sequence continues at coordinate 5,259,083 of CM022478.1, read as the reverse complement.
AATCTGGCTCTGCACTGGAGCAATTTTTCCAGTGTTAAGTGTGTATCCGTAGATGTGTAATGTTTAGTTGGATTACCATATTCACCAGTGTTGATTCTTAATTACCACAGTTAATGATGCTAAACTAAAAATCTAATCTGTTTTAACAAGTCATTTGGTTTCAGATTTAGCCTTATTTTACTTAAAATTAGAAAAAAAACTCTGGGATATTTCCACTCCCAATGTGCAATTTTCCCTGTTAAAATATATTTTAAAAAAAGGGTAAGACAGATCACTGCACTGTTTAAATAAAATGAAACTGGTGAAATGACTTGTCACTTTTCTCGTCCGAAAAATTCATTTTGGGACTGAAACATAGATAAAATGACTTGTTAAGATGGAAATACTTACCAGTGTATTGTTTTATTGCGAAAACCTTCTTGTTCCTTTTAATAATTACTGAATATACATTTGTAGGAATAGTAAACTAATTTACACTAGATTTTGTTGGTAAAATGTGTTTTTGTTATTTATCACCTTTATTTACAAGGTGATATTGACAGACATCTTGCATAACCGTAAGAAGACAATGCTCAAATTTATGAGCACAGCGATGCAAGAGAAAATTGAAGAGTTGAATAGCAGCGGGATAAGATTTAAGTAAAAAAAAATAAAAATAAAAAAAAGTGAAATACACGGCTATTTTCTTTTAATACAGCTAATCCCTTGTGCTTAGTTTTGTTAACCACGGTGTACTCTAACAGAATAACAGCAAAATGAGTTCACATACTCTGTACTGGGAGTGTTGAAACTTTCTTTTGCACAGACTAATTTGCATTTCCCGTGTACCTCTGCCCAGATGAGAAAGTGATGGCGGACGATGAATTTACTTGTGACCTCTTCCGCTTCCTGCAGCTTCTTTGTGAGGGCCACAATAATGGTGAGTCCCTTCACCAAGTTTAACCTTTAAAGTGACCTTCCAGCAAGCAGAGTGCTAGCTCACTTCCTTACAATGTACTGTTTGCGCCAATGAACCACTGTGGTACATTTATCCTGTACATGCACTTGATGCATTACCCTGTACCTGGATTTTTTTAAGGAAGATTTTGACATTAAGGAAAATTTCTTACTGAGAGTTATAAAACTCAGCTAATGTTTAGGTACTATTTATGAAATTATTAAAAAAACGCCATTTAAAGTGCATCTTGTTTTTGTTGTCCGTTTTCAGATTTTCAGAACTACCTCAGAACTCAGACAGGCAGCACCACTACCATCAACGTCATCATCTGTACTGTGGACTACCTGCTTCGACTACAGGTCACTCTGATATACTGATAGTGGTTCTCTGATCTTAGGCCCATTGACTCCAGACCATAGCCACATTTCTGCATGTATAGATTGGATTAGTGAGATTTATTGTTTTTTTTTATTATTTTGTGAGAGATTATTGGATGGTTGTTCATTCCAAGTTTAATCAACCAGCACACATACATTTATTTCGAAATATTAAGTTTTTTAGATTAGCATACTAAATTATGACTTAAGTCAGGTAAACATAAACTGTATTTTATAAATGTACTCAGACTACACTTCTAGCATATTTATACTAAACTAAAACTTAGACAGTACTTGAAGAAAAACCAAACATACAGTACATTCTAATTCTGTGATATTGGTATAAATATACATTAACTTCATATACTAAAAATATTTATTTCAGTATGGATAAATATATAATTTTTCATTTGTGCCGATTTAATAGTGACATAGAATTTAAATGTAACAACTGGTTGTCTTCCTCCTCTGTCCTGTATGCAGGAGTCGATCAGTGACTTTTACTGGTACTACTCGGGAAAAGACATTATTGATGAGCCTGGTAAGAGGAATTTCTCCAAAGCAATGACTGTGGCCAAGCAGGTCTTCAACAGCTTGACTGAGTACATCCAGGTAAGACCTGTATGAATGAAAGATGGATTAAATGTTAAATCATAACACAAAACATGACTTCCAGGGGACTCTACAGGTCAGGCAGGGGAAGGGGTTACACAATTGGTCGTGTTTGAGGGTGGGAAGCCAGTGAGGGATCATGTGCTCGACACAGCAATACGAACACCCGCTGGTTGGAGGATGGGAATCTGTAGGAGGCTAGCCTGAACATGCCCACTGTGTATGTTGGCCCCCTCAGTTTAGCAGCTTTTCCCCACATTACGGGGAAATTGGCCGTGTGAGATTGGGAAACAAACTATAGGATAATGCCTCCACCAAATCATCAATTAAACCATCAGAAAAATCAAAACAAAACAGTATAGTCAATGAAATGAAACAGATAATAAAGCTAGATTCTAAACTTCTGTCCCCACTGAAAATACCTCCTAATATACAGATAGATTTTGTTTCAGAGCATTTAGTTTGAAACACATTTTTTTTTAACATATCTCCTAACATGATGACAGCACTGAAATATTGTCTACATTTTCCACAGTGTGTTTCTGTGTCTCTCAGGGTCCCTGTACTGGTAACCAACAGTCTCTGGCCCACAGCAGATTGTGGGACGCTGTTGTGGGCTTCCTGCACGTCTTTGCTCATATGATGATGAAACTTGCTCAGGTAAGAAACAACCCGAATAAATCAATTCCGTGCTATTTGTTTCCCTGTTTATGTCATGGGATAATTTCTGTAGAGAATACAGAAAGTTGGGCATTTTGAATGATCCAATAATGTGTACGTTGTATTAGAGTTGACCAAGAGATGAAAAGATGAATCAAAACAATTTGGAAATAGAAATGTATAAATGTCCATATTTTATATTTGAACTATTCTGTCCCCTTTGAGTATGCAATTTTTTTTAACTGTCTCTCTCATGGTTCCTGCAGAGTAAAGTATGTATTTATTTGATTCTTTTTTTGTTTAATGAATAGTTTTTTATATCTTAACTAGCCCCCCCCCCCTCTTTTCTTTGTCAGATTTTTTCTGCCACTTTACTGAGCCATTTTATGTTAGATAGGTACATTTATATATTTATACAAAATGGTTATTTTAACACATTACAAAAAGTTGAGTTGTTTCTTCAGGGCTTTCTGCCAGGCCTTTCACAAACACAACACTTTCACCCACGAAACCGCTTTTTGTGTACTGTGTGAAACCAAAAGTCAGCGTAGACTTGTTATTTTAAGCCGAACCATGATGTCTTCCCAAATCTAACCAATTAGCTTTGTTGCCTAACCCTAACCAAGTAGTTTGTTCTCTGAACCTAACCAAACTGCGACTGAAAACTTATAATAATAATAAAAATAAATAGTAAGTCAACATTGACTTTTGGTTTCACACAGTATACCAGCCCAGGTCTCCGGGGTGAAAGTCCTCTGTTTGACCCATTCATCCAGCTCTTTATACAACATCAAGTACTTTAAAGTAATTCAGACACAGACACTATCACAATACAGCAGCAATATTTAATAAGTTAATAAGTCCTGTTTGTCATCATTAAAGAATATTTTGAAGCGGCTATTATATTCACAGATTACACATTTACACACGGATTGTCGATCTGTTCACACAGTTAATGTTGAGACAAATCTATATCCATACTGTTTTGCTTTCTGAAGCTTGGTTACTTCCTTAGTATAAATTATTATATCTGTTTACCATTCTACTGCTGAATTATATTGTGACCAACAGACTCCCCCTCTGCACACCTTCACTGTGTCCCACATAAACTGATCAGTTCACCAGATTCAGATTGTAAACGACATGAATTCAAGTTAAGATGGCAGAAACAATTTGAGGAAAAACAGTTACACTTTCTTTCTCTTTGATTTTCTTTCTGATTTTGTATCATACAGTTAATCTACCTCACCTAATTTGAGTATTAATTTCATAGTACTGACCAGTGTTTACGGTTTGATTGTGCTTTGGACAAACGTGTGTTTGCTTTGAATAACGTGTGTCTGCAGTCTGTAACTTGTTTGACATAACGAGGAGCTGCAGTGTTTCCAAATTTTGTGTCTCAGTGCCGATAGCTACTGATGCTGCTGTTTAAATTGCATTTTTTTATTTTTATGTCTTGAATATCTTTCAAATGTTAGGTTGTGAGGATTTGCATCAGCACCTACAGATGAGTGGTGGTCATATATATTTTTTCAGAAACCCTGTGTATATGTGCACTGAAAATATGTCATATCTGATGTTTTTGTATTGGATAAGAAAGGGGATCTGTACTAATTCATCAACATTGGAATTTAAAAAGCTTCAAAAAGGTTTCAAAATAGATGTTGTTGGCCTAATGATTCAAATAGAGGCCTGGCAGGGACTGTAGCTTCTAATTAAATGATTAAGATAGCATTTAAATAAAATATATAAAATAATATCCAGGTTTAGAAAAATACAAAAAAGAAGGAAAAATGTTGATGGATAACATTTTTATTTTCATGTGAAACCCTGTTAGATGCACCCTGATCCTGGACAACGAAATGGCGTAAGAATCTATCTCTCCTCCAGTGCCATCTCATTTAGAGGCCCTTCATGCTTTTTTAAAGATCTCATGCTTCATCACATCATTTAAAGCGCAGCTTAATACCCGCATCATTTACATTTCCCTCTTAGTGTATTTCCTTTGCATCAGTTCATGTTTTTCTTTTGCGGTTACTGGTAGTATTGCTTTTTTTCTAACAAGCCATCGGGGACAATGTGTAACAGGAACAGACACTGACTGTTCATTCAGACGCTTGGAATAAATGTTGACTAGGGAAAGATTATTAAATTGCATAGAGGGTGTTCAGACACATTCTGAAAGATGTTATTCCATTGTTAAAGGTGGTTTACAAAAAACTGAAACATTTATATTTCACACCAAATAATATATTAATAATCAGCTCTGCAAACAGAAGTATGTTTCTCAGAATTTAACATAATTTCATCACTTTGCTCTTTGTTTTAAATTTTAAAGAGGTTGTATGCAAAAGATTACTGATTGCTTATTTCCCTTTTATTAGATATATTTCATGTTGTTCCTTGAAGAATATGAATATCTTGCTTTGCGTCTTTTCATTTAATTGTATGTTGATGTTATGTACTGTATATTTTGTTCTTTTGTGTTTTAGAGGTATTGCACAGTACCACTGTGATTTCACAGGTGGCTGATGCTTGCGTATCCTGACACCCGTTTCCTCTAGATCTCCACCAGCCTGACAGTCACTATAGACTGTCTAAAATGTTTGTGGCTCTTGTTATCTGCTGGTGCAGGTCTTCAGGAGTGCTAAGATCAGCGTCTGCAAATATGTTTATGTCTTCCTTGCTGCAGCCACTTTTTCAGATAAAGGGGAAAGGCGGGGCTGTCTAGCAGAAGCATTTTCTTCCCTCCTCTCATACCTGCCTGTGTTTCCAGTGTCTGTCTTGCTTTCCACCACATTAAGTGTACTATTTGGGATGTTAAAAATGCAATTTCTTTATTTAAAAATGCAAACCAGGACCATTTTTGGAGTAGAGCACACTCTGAGGTAGCGTCTCTCGCCGTTTTATGTCTCACAGAGAAGCACATATCCTCTCAAATTAAACTGATAAACCATCAAAATGAGAATTTTCAGTCAGTACATGTTAAGAATATAATTGTCTTTGTTGTTTGTGTTTTGCTGTGTTTTTTGGCTTTGTTGCAGGACTCCAGTCAAATTGGACTGTTGAAAGAGCTGTTGGATCTGCAGAAAGACATGGTAGTGATGCTTCTGTCTCTGCTGGAAGGTACGATGTCCATCCCAATCTAGTGATCTCTTTTCTGTCACATGCTTTCTATATAATTCTCACCTCCTCTCACTTTGTACTGCTCTTAGGCAACGTGGTGAATGGCACCATTGCCAAGCAGATGGTTGACATGCTGGTGGAGTCCTCCAGCAACGTGGAGATGATCCTTAAATTCTTTGACATGTTTCTTAAGCTCAAGGACATAGTGGCATCTGACGCCTTCCGAGACTATGTGACTGACCCCCGTGGGCTAATCTCCAAGAAGGACTTCTCCAAGGCCATGGACAGCCAGAAGCAATACTCTCCCTCAGAAATCCAGTTCCTCCTCTCTTGCTCAGAGGCTGATGAGAATGAGATGATCAACTTTGAAGAATTTGCTGATCGTTTCCAGGAGCCAGCCAAAGACATTGGTTTCAATATCGCCGTTCTGCTCACAAACCTGTCAGAGCACGTACCCCATGACACTCGCCTTCAGAACTTCCTGGAGCAGGCAGAGAGCGTGCTCAACTACTTTCGCCCTTTCCTTGGCCGCATTGAGATCATGGGAGCCAGCAGGAAAATCGAGCGCATTTACTTTGAAATCAGCGAGGCGAACCGCAACCAGTGGGAAATGCCACAAGTCAGAGAGTCCAAGCGGCAGTTCATCTTTGATGTGGTCAATGAGGGTGGTGAGAGTGAGAAAATGGAGATGTTTGTGAACTTCTGCGAGGACACCATCTTTGAGATGAACATTGCTGCATCGATCTCTGAGCCTGAGGGAGATGGTGCAGAAGAAGAAGATGATGAGGAAGAAGAGGAGGGCGGGGGAAATGAAGGAGAGTCTGGAGAAGGAGATGAAGAAGGGGAAGCCCCAGAGTCAACCTCAGCCTTTGCAGAATTTCTGAAGAGTGTGGTTAACTTCTTCAACATGTTCACCTTCCGTAACCTGCGGCGTCGGTACCGCAAACTCAGAAAAATGACAGTGAAGGAGATAGTGATCGGCCTGGCTACATTTATCTACACCATTCTGATGGGTGTCCTGATATTTATTTATAGTATATGTAAGGGCTTCTTCACACTCATATGGAAGGTGCTGTTTGGTGGAGGCTTAGTGGAGGGCGCCAAGAAGATTACAGTGACGGAGATCCTAGCCAGTATGCCAGATCCCACACAGGACGAAGTTCATGGGGACCTGCCACCTGAACCAGGGGCTAGAGATGTCCAAGACGCAGATGGAGCGGCAGACCTCTTAGATGCTGTGGGAGGGGAGGAGGAAGAGGAGGATAGCGAGGAGAGGGAAGGTGGACGCCTGCCTGGTTTCAATACTCCTGGGGGCCTTGGGGACTTTGGTGAGACGACACCCGAAGAGCCTCCGACTCCAGAGGGCACGCCGCTGCTGAAGAGAAAATTGGTGAGATGTTCTGTCGGATAGTTGATTACTGTTGTTTAGTGTGTATGCGCTCCATTAATCAGTTAATTAACTGCAAAACAATAATTTCAACAGTTGGCTGCTGCAGTGGGAGGACAAGAAGAGGAAGAAAAAGTTGAACCCGAAGAAGAGGCTCCTCAGGAGACTGAGAAAGCAGAGTAAGTTGTTGGCCTGCTGGCGCTCAACTTCAATACTGAGATTCTGCTTCCACTCATGCTAATATTGAACCACTCTCCGCTAAGACGTATAGCTACATTTACACATATTTTAATATGGAAGTAATTGACTTTTAGCACAGAAATGTGTCCAGATATTTCAGTGTTCATTATTAGCTGTTGGTATTATCACATATCTGTGTAGTTATCCAGGTTTTATTAACAGATTTTAAAACAGTTCCCGTCCTGAATCCAGAGAAAATAAATTTTCTGTTTTAAAAAGAAAAAGCACAAGTTTCTCTCCTTGCGTGTCTTTGCCAGCACTGAGAATGGAGAGAAGGCAGAGAAGGCAGAACCTGAGCCTGAGGTAATGGAGGAAGAGCCTGAGGAGAAAAAGGAAAAGACTGTGAAGGCCAAGGCAAAGAAAGACAAAAAACCTGCAGAGGAGGGCTATGAGCTGTGGAATGAGCTGGAGGTTCAGAGGATTAAATTCATGGTGAGCATCTCTCTATTACAGTACATGTTTTTGCATTTATGTTGTTAACTACCACATGGTGCCATAGTCTGACATGTGTTGCAACATAATGGTATTTTAAGGAATGACATTTGCTGGATATAGAGCTTGATATGTTCAGCCAGTTTTTATTTGATTTGGACTGGTTGATTGTTTGTTACTAAGAAGGCTGACCTTATTTTTCGTGGATCACAATAGTTTTTTTACACTGGCCTTATCCTGTGTATTAATCCTGTGAATTAGCAAATGGAAAATATTTGGCAACTACATGGCAGTAGGAGTTAGTGCCACTTCAGTATTTCACCTAATGCGTAATGGTCATGCGGTAGTGTAACTATGTGTATAATTTCCGTCAGTCCACGGAATTATTTGTTAGCTAAACCATTTTCCAATGTAAATGCAGTGGAATCAGGCAGTAAAATGTTGCTTTTGTGCTTTACATGGGCAATACTCAAGTTTTACTCACTTCTTTATCTCCCCGCCACCAGAACTACCTTTCTCGCAACTTCTACAACCTTCGGTTCTTGGCCCTGTTCATTGCCTTCGCTCTCAATTTCATCCTGCTCTTCTACAAGGTCTGTGCATTTGTAACTAGGTTTAGGGGACACATACACACACACAGTATCAACTCTGAGCGATCCTGCTAAATCTGATGGCATAAAATATCTATTTTTGCAACATTTAGGCAAAAAGTTTTCATTAACAACCTTTCTTTGTTTACAAATATTTTGAAATTTGGTGTCATGCCACACAAATACAATACACTCAAAAGACATGCAGGACTTTTGTCTGACTTTTCCAGGTGTCTGACAGTCCTCCAGGCGAGGAGGATTTTGAGAGTTCTGGTCTGTTTGAGGGCTCTGGCCTATTTGAAGGCTCCGGTGCTGAGGAGGATGGCTCCGGATTAGATGACGAAGGTGGAGAAGATGACGAAGAGCAAGGTCCCATGTACTACTTCTTGGAAGAGAGCACAGGCTACATGGAGCCAGCCATGACTTTCTTCGGTGTCGTCCACACCATCATCTCCTTCCTCTGCATCATCGGCTACAACTGCCTCAAGGTATGTGCTGTTTGCTGTGCTTTGCTCCCCAAAACTCCACCTACGTTTTTGTGTCTGTTTGTAGGTTTCATGCAGTTTGTCTTCTGTTCCATCTATACCCTTCAGGTCCCTCTGGTTATCTTCAAGAGAGAGAAGGAGCTGGCCAGAAAGCTGGAGTTTGATGGTCTCTATGTGACTGAGCAGCCTGAGGACGATGACATCAAGGGCCAGTGGGACAGACTGGTGCTCAACACCCCGTAAGAACCCTGTTACATTGTCAGATAGATAGATGGATGGATGGATATACAGTAGAGTATTGAAGTTAAGTCAGAGTTTAGTTTAGCCCAATATCACAAAGCATGCCTCACATGTAATAAAAACAGCATGAGCAACATTAGCAAAACACACAAATAGTCAGAGAAATGAGAAAAATTAGTTACTACCCACCTACTACCTACTGATGATTTATTTTTTAGAAGTCAGGAGACCGGCATTTTGAGATTGTAGAGCCTTAGCAGGTATATGAGGAGTGACTAAAAGTGATAAGAAGGATGGTGCAAGTCCATGTAATATTTTTAATATTTATGTAGAATCTTGAAGTCAGATCTAGCATGTACAGGAAGCCAATGTCATGAAATAAGAACTGGGGTACTATAATAAAACTGTCTAGTTTGGGTCCTAGCAGCAGTATTTTGTACAGTTTGTAGTTTGCTAATAGTTGCTTTAGGTAAGCCAGAGAAAAGGGTGTTACAGTAGTCAAGCCTAGATGGGACAAAAGCATGAGCAAGTGTTTCAGCATCAGCCATGAAAAGAATGGGATGATTCTTGGCAATGTTTTGTAAGTGGAAATGACCTTTTTGAGGTCTGATGAACAGTTATAGTGGAAAATAAAGTGAGATCTGTCAGATAAGAATTATCTAAACCAGGAGAGAGCAGTATCAGTGAAACCAATATAACTTTCTAGGCGATGCAATAGAATGTTGTGATCAATCGCGTTGAATGCTGCACTGAGATCTAGAAACACCAATATTGAAACTGAGTCTGAAGCAAGTAGTAAGTCAATAACCACTTTTGTCGGGGTCTAGGCTATGTTTCTTTAGGAGTGGCCTGATAACCCCTGTTTTAAAAGATTTAGGCAGGTAGCAGGTTTATCATCTGCAATTATAGTGGGCCAAGAATTAGAGAAAGGTCCTTAATTAACTCAGAACGAAGGACTTAACAAGGTTTGGAGGAGAGTACCAATTTAGAGAGTGTATCAAGGGAGATTATTTTGTAGTGGGTGAGTTTACAAGATGAAAACGGTTCAGATGTAATCGCTCCGTCCTGGTTGGGAAATGACGAAGTGGGGGATATTGTTTTTCTGATTCATCAATTTTTGTAGTGCAAATTTCTGTGAAGTATTTTGCAGTAAGAGAAAGTAGTGAAAGTGTGAGAAAAATAAGCCAGTTTTAGATTTTCTGGTTTAGTTTTTCTAGTGGACAGGGGGTGACTGAATTAAACAATAGTATACAATTTAAATTCTCTATTGTGGTTACAGCAAACTCAAGTTTCTCAGCAAGTTTGTGAGTGGTATTTGAATCAGTATGAACGGGTAGTGTAGGTTTCAGAGACACAGCGTGACCTTAAAAGTAAAGAGGTAGTAATCTGAAAGGACAGGTAGATGCGGTGAGATAGCTAGGTCTGAGAAAGAGAGACTAGGACTAGGTCAAGCGAGTGGTCAAATGAGTAGGTACATCGACATGTTGAGTAAAACCAGTAGCACCAGTGAAATCTAGGAAAGCTTTACTGAGTGTCTTTGATTTGTCACAATATGTTACACAGAGTAGACCTGCTATATAGGACAAGTGCAATAAGATAACTTCTGTTATGAATTTGCACTATATAAATTCTAAATACAATTGAAAGGTCGAAAACTGATAAAAAATGTAAATAACGCTCTGGTGGTCGATATAGAATAGCTATAGAAAATGATTGTAATTTATGTGGGAGAGAAAACCTTCCTCTGGGCCAGATGTAGTTGGGTCTCCTACCCCACAGTTCAATTATCTCATAAAGTAGCACAAACAAAGTGTAGAGTTCAATATGACATAGATTTAATGTGGCTTCAAACCGAGTACATGTTAAACTGAGTTGGTCCCGAATGGGTTCCGTTGTGCATCTCACTAATATTACCCGAACGCCCCTCCTGTTGTGGGCCTTATTGTAAGGGCCACCTCTTTTAAACGCAACGTTACATTCATTCTCATGGGATTCCTCTAGATGGCGTCATATGCCCATTCTCATGGGACTGTAGACTCTATAATAATCCACAGTCTGTTCTAATATATAAAAAATAAATGCTTTATTATAACAATTATATGCATCAATCAGGAAACATATTTCTTGTAATCAGAAAGTGAGCTTATTCCTGTACTTAGGGCATAATGAAAGAGAAGGTCATCCTGCCCTGTGTGCATCAAAGCATACGGGCAACTTAGGAGTGCCGACTGTATAGGAGAGGCAGAGAGCCTCTCCACACAATGGGCACATCCACCACAGGAATGTAGGAGTAGCACAGGCAGGCAGCTGCTTTAATTAAACAACACAACAGAAATTATTGCTAAACTTCCACTACTCTGCATATATCAATGATGATCAGCAAGAAAATATTTACTACCCTTAGAGTACATAAGAAGTACCTTAAAGGATGCAAAATCAGTGGGATTTAGCATTAGTGATTTGGAGTCATACTGTATATAGCAGCTATGCCCTAACCTCTTATTGATTCACGTGACTTTTAGACTGGTGTATTAATAAAGTCAATGTTATGGTCCTTTATCATATCATGAACAAGCATTTAAAGTAACATTTTCCAAAGTGGCAGAGGACGGAGAAGAGGAGGGATGAATTTGCAATAATGTTTTAATAATTTCTACAATTGGACCTCTTATATTTAACATCCCAGTTATCACTGATTATGACAGGTATATGACTGGGGTTGTGGACTAAATGGTTATACATACTGTGGGGACGTGCTAGGGCTTGATATCTATTATTTGGAGTTTTATCAATTGAATGTGTATAAGCAGACCATGAGCCAGCAGCTCTATTAAGAGTAGGTGTTTTTTCGAGTCAAGGTGAGGTTGTTAAAAGCTATATGCTATGTAGTTATAGATAACATTAGACATCAGTTTCCTGGTCCTCTTCCAGTTTAGGTCAAAAGCCATCGGTTTTATGCAGGTCACGCTCAGTCGAGAATGAGTTGAAATGGCTGATAAAACCATAACCAGTTGCTACCACTGATGGAGGCTAAAAAGATGGCTGAAGCGTTCACATCTGGTTGCATGGTGGGGATTGCACCAGATAGAAGAGACTGTTTGCTCAGGGTTTCAGTAGTTAATGCCGGTGATTCACTGTCACACTGGAGCTTGAGTGATTGTCTGGTCATGACATCATTCGTTCCTTTATGCACAATGACAATAACGCTTTGAGGGAATGGGACAGTCCTGACCCCATCCCCTGTAACACCATCTACCAGCTCCGGCCCACCAGTTCCACCTTATCCACCTCAGCAGGGGACTGGGTCTCCACAAGTGCCCACCCCAGAAGCTCGCCCCTCCCCTACTGCAACAACAATTCTCTCCATCATGGAGAGGGACGTCAACAGACTGTCCAGGAGGGAGAATCCCCACGAAGCAGCAAGGTCAATGCTGACCTGGAAGCACTGTGCTGATAGGCTGTCTTCAGTGTTAACAGACATATTTAACAACTCACTGGAGGCATGCCATGTGCCAAATCCTCCACCAGCATCCCCATCCCTAAAAAAACAAGGACCACAGGACTTAACGACTACAGTCTGACCTCTGTGGTAACAAAGTCTTTTGAGCACCTTGTGTTGTCCCACCTTAAATCCTTCACAGACCCACTCCTGGATCCCCTGCAGTTCGCCTACAGAGGCAACAGGTCTGCAGACGATGCAGTAAACATTGCCCTCCGTTTCATCCTCCAGAATCTGGACTCCCCAGGAACCTACGCCAGGATCCTGTTTGTGGATTTCAGCTCTGCCTTCAACACCATCAGCTCTGCTGCAGGACCAGCTCTCCCAGCTGAGTGTGCCTGACTCCACCTGCAGGTGGATCACAGACTTCCTCTCCAACCAGAGCCAGAACGTGAGTCTGGGGAAACATATCTCTGACTCCTGGTCCGTCAGCACCAGCCCCACCCGCCCCATCACCCTGTGTGACTCCCCTGTCGACAATATGGAGTCCTTCCGCTTCCTGGGCACCGTCATTGCCCAGGACCTCCAGTGGGAGTTGAACATCATCTCCCTCACCAAGAAAGCCAAGCAGAGAATGTGCTTCCTGCAGCAGCTGAAGAAATTCAACCTGGCTAAAGATAGTGATCGTGCACTTCTACACCGCCACCATCGAGTTCATCCTCACCTCCTCCATCACCATCTAATACGCTGGTGCCACTGCCAAGGACAAGGGCAGACTGCAGCGTATCATTTGCTCTGCTGAGAAGGCGACTGGCTGCAATCTACCTTCCCTCCAGGACCTGTACGTCTCCAGGAAGAGTGCGGCTAACCCCTCCATCCCTGGACACAAACCGTTTCAGACACTCCCCTTTGGCGGTAGGCTGCCGTCTGCCCCTTCTGTCTGCAACTGGCCTCATTAACAAGGCCTGGGACCCCTAATGAAAATGACTGTCATACCCCCACCACCACCATCCTCCCTCCTTATACGGCAACACTGTAAACTTTTGCATATTGCCATGTAAATATTTTGCACGTTGCACAAACTGTAATTTAAATAACAGTCATATTGTACAGAATATTTTTTAGTATTTTATCATAATATTTGTTAATATTCTCTAATATCTTATTATCAATGTTTATATTCATGATTCATGAGACCTGCAGTACTTGCTTCATCTTTTCTTATATTTCTACTGTGTGTATTGTTTTGCACCAAATACCAAAGGAAATTCCTTGTATGTGTAAACCTACTTGGCAATAAAGCTGATTCTGATTCTTGACTGTCAACAGGCCTGAAATTGTAGCCCAACCCGTCTCACACCCAAACCCAACCCTATGCCCAATATTTTAGCATCAAAACCCTCTCTCCTAAGGCGGTGACAGTGATAGACCTTTTAAGCAGCTGCTTAATGAAACTAAGTCGTCATGTTTCCTTGTGAAAACATGTTGACAGAAACTAATTTAACACAGGTTATCCAAGTTTTTACAAACCTGCTAAATAATCAAAAACCGACCCTCCAGAACATGAAAAACCGGTGACTATAAAATGTTCTTCCTTACACATTTAACTGTTAATATTCTCCTTAAATAATCACCTAACACAGCCAGAACGATGAACTAATGCTAGCTGGTAAGTCACAGCCTCTTGGGGTCAAGTCTGTTGCATCTGTGTTAGAGTGGTGTGTGTGTATGATAGACTGACTCAATGACATTATTCATTGTATTATGTTTTATTGTTTAACTATTCATATTAATGACCTACTTAAAGTTTGAGTGTAATATATACATGTTTTAGGAACCTGAACCTGGAGTATTCATGTAAAAATATCGGGCCTTGAACTTGTTGTATGCTCGGGTCAAGTTGCAGGCTTCTAATATACAGCATTAGAAATTGAGATTATTGTCAGTGGCAATTTTACGATGTTTCTCTTTCAATGCAGAACTTTCCCGAACAATTACTGGGACAAGTTTGTGAAAAGAAAGGTGCGTTTTACAGACATCTTTAATTCAAAATGTCAGGGATATTTCGTGCAGTGAAATGACATCTGTGTGTGATATCCAGGTGCTCGACAAATATGGTGACATCTATGGCAGAGAGAGGATTGCGGAGTTGCTCGGTATGGACTTGGCCTCTCTCGATGTCAGTGCCATGACGCATGAAAAGAAGCCTGAACCAGACACCTCAATGTTCAGCTGGTATGTACTGTACTGTACACTCTGCATAAACCATTTCACTAACAAGTTTATAGTACATAATATCACAGAACAAACGTGTCCTTCTATCTGTAGGGTAACATCTATTGACATCAAGTACCAGATCTGGAAGTTTGGTGTTGTTTTCACTGACAATGTGAGTTAAAGAAGCAGTTCATGGTATAATTTAGACAACGGGACAATCTGTTTTGAGTGTAGTGTTATTGACAGCCCTCTTTCATCTTTTAGACTTTCCTCTACCTGGTTTGGTACATGTTAATGTCTCTGCTTGGACACTACAACAACTTCTTCTTTGCCGCTCATCTGCTGGACATCGCCATGGGTGTCAAAACCCTGCGCACCATTCTGTCCTCTGTTACTCACAACGGCAAACAGGTCTGCACACTTCCACTGTAATGACGCATCATGAGGCTTTCTGCAAACTGACCTTGAACTAATGACACACCAATCTGTTCCTCCCAGCTGATGATGACAGTGGGTTTGCTGGCTGTAGTGGTGTACCTTTACACCGTGGTGGCCTTCAACTTCTTCCGCAAGTTCTACAACATGAGTGAGGATGAGGACGAACCGGACATGAAGTGTGATGACATGATGACTGTGAGTGGAGGGCAGAGATGTATGGTTATAGGACACAGTCGTTGTGGCATGATTTAGAAGTCACTTTTACTTTGGGTTGTTTTTTTGTTTTGTGGTTTGATATGTAATTTTCTAAGAAGGCCTCTGTCTTCACTCCCTCCTGCAGTGTTACCTGTTCCACATGTATGTTGGTGTGCGTGCTGGTGGTGGCATAGGAGATGAAATTGAGGACCCAGCCGGGGATGAATATGAGCTCTACCGAGTGGTCTTTGACATTACCTTCTTCTTCTTCGTCATCGTCATCCTGCTGGCTATCATCCAGGGTATGGTTTATATGTGGTTATTATCTTAAACAAAAGTGCTCTATGTTGTTTAGGGGAAATGAGATGCTCCTCTGCATCCAACCATTACGCTGCGCTTACATTGCAAGAACTTTACTGTAAATGCAAGTCAAAACTGAGAAAACTGCCCATAATTTAAAGTAGGGTGAGGGACTCTTTTAAATCTAATTTTGCGCTAATATGTGTCATAAATGTGGCGGGACAAATACAAATAAAACGTTTAACTTCTCCAATTTATTTGTACAATAAGTAGCATTTAGCCGAAAGTCATTATGCGAAGAGTGTGAAATTAAGGGGCGTTGGCGCCTAATTTGAAATTGTTATAATCACAGAAAGAATTTTATACCTACCCCTTTATTCTACACCTCTTAAACCCTGCTGTATGTACTGATTGTACTGATTTTAAATCCATTCATAAAAATGGTTTTGGACGTGGGCAAGTTGAACACTGAGAGCTTGTTAGCTAGTTAATTAGTTGGTATTATTTATCCTCGTAGGGAAAGTACATATGCAGCATACTCACACAGACATTTAAAGCTTCACAATTGGCATATTGCGACAAGATGTTTCTATTACGATGTGAAGCTAGGAAAGCAGCCTGAGTGAACAGGGCAGAAAAAGAGGGAAATATACAGTAGGTCTAGTTTTCAGTTTGGAATTTTAGACCTGCCGGAGCAAACGCTCTCCCCTCCCTAAACAAACAGTAAACCGTAACAAGAACGCTGATCTTCAGACTTGTAAGAAATCCTGTCTGTCTGTTAGGTTTGATCATCGATGCCTTTGGAGAGCTGAGAGACCAGCAGGAGCAGGTCAGGGAGGACATGGAGGTAAGACAATGAGTTTCAGCGACTGTATTAAATTCACCTTCAATTCTCCTCAAGTCAAGAATGGGTTTAATGGAAACTGTCCTTTCTCCCTCTAGACAAAGTGCTTCATCTGTGGAATAGGAAGCGACTACTTTGACACAACGCCACATGGCTTCGAGACACACACCTTAGAAGAACATAACTTAGCCAATTACATGTGAGTTACCTTTCAAAATGCAGATGTGACAATTACACTCTTCTAAATAATAATAATAATAATAATAATAACTTTATTTATATAGCACCTTTCAAAACAAAGTTACAAAGTGCTTTACAATAAAACCATGATCCAACAAGATCCAGAACTTAAGATCCAGAACTTAAGATATAAACAGTCAGTCAGTCAGTCATTTTCTACCGCTTGTTCCCGTTCGGGGTCGCGGGTGACCGGAGCCTATCCCAGTGGCTTCGGGCCTTAGGCGGGGTACACCCTGGGCAGTGGCCAACTCGTCGCAGGGCTGACACAGAGACAGACAACCACTCACGCACACATTCATCCACTAGGGACAATTTAGAGTCACCAATTAACCTAATGCATGTGTTTGGACGGTGGGAAGAAACCGGAGAACCCGGAGAAAACCCACGGTAACACGGGGAGGACATGCAGACTCCACCCAGGGAGGTCGTGGTCTGGTCTGGGATTCGAACCCACGATCTCTTTTAAGATATAAACATGATAAAATAGTTTAAGTAGTTACTGTACAACAAATACCATCCGATTAATAAAAAGCCTCTTAAGAAGAGATTTAAAGGAGGATACTGTGTTTGCCTGCCTGAGATCTCCAGGCAGGGAGTTTCACAGCTGAGGGGCCCGGACTGCAAAAACCCGGTCACCTTTAGTGACAAGTCGAGATTCTGGAACCATTTGTAGGGCCCTTGCCAGAGGAATTGCAAGATCATAGGGATATAGGCTGGAGCCTGACCGTTCAAGGATTTAAAAACGAGCAGTAAAATCTTAAAATCAATTTTAAAAGTCACAGGTAACCAGTGAAGGGTTTAAAGCCTGGCAGCAGCGTTTTGTATCAGCTGCACTCTTGTGGTGTTTCGCCTGCTGATACCAGAATACAGCGCATTCCAATAGACTGTATATAGAGTACAATAGTCTGGAAGATAAAAGCATGACCTTTTCTAAGTCTGCAAAGGAATAGAATGACCTGATCTTGATTAGCTGTCTCAGTTGTGCAAAGCAGGACTGCACAGCGTTAGTCAAGTGAACATCAACGGACAATTCTGAATCAAAAATAACACCTAGTTTGCAGGCCTCTTTTCATTCGATATTTCATTTCATTTCAGTATTAGAAAAGTCACCCAGACTAGAGGAGAGATTATTAATGCTAAATACAGTATGTGTCCTTTTTTATGTTTAGACTAATTGCCAGATAGCCTTGAAACCCTTGCTTTTTTTCTGTTAAAACATAGCGTCATTAAATATACCTCACCTCTTTCTTCCCAGTATCAAAACGTGACATGAAGAGGAAAACAGAGTGACAGATATTTGCAGTGATAATGTTCAGTTTTTAAATAGATTATTTTGACCATCTTGCCCGCAATTCTTTGGCCTCTGATAACACAAATTGTGAATAGTGTCTTTTCTTAACCCCCAAATACTGTTGCAAGTTCTTCAGTTTTACCCAACAACAATCCTGTTATTGTGTTGTACTATTTTCTCAGTATTTTCCCTCCATTTCCCTTTTCTCTTTCAGGTTCTTCCTGATGTATCTCATAAATAAAGATGAAACCGAACACACGGGACAGGTCAGTAAATGAACATTAATTTGAGATCTATAAAGGAGGTACATGAAATAAAGGTGCAGTCCTCATTGGTAGTTTTTGTCTTCATAATTGTCTGAAATCATCTTTATTGTTTTTTTTTTTGTTTTTTTTTTTACAATTCTGTCTTATGTTGAATGGTTCTCTGTCTCTGTGTCAGCCCTGCGACGAGCTGGCCACTGTCCAGGGTGTACCCCGCCTAAGGCCCGAAGCCACTGGGACAGGCTCCAGTCACCCGCGACCCCGAACGGGAACAAGCGGTAGAAAATGACTGAATGTCTTATGTCGTAACATGTTTCCTTCTGTGTTTCAGGAGTCATACGTGTGGAAGATGTACCAGGAGCGATGCTGGGACTTCTACCCTGCTGGAGACTGCTTCAGGAAGCAGTATGAGGACCAGCTCGGATAATGTCCTGTAACGTTAATGTGCATCTGAAGGAGAAAGAGAGGAGGGGAGAGGGGGGGGGGGGGGATTCAGAGAGAGGAAAGATTAGAAATGTAGGGATCGAACACATCTTTGTCTTAGTTTTGTCTTTTGTCTGCACATTTCTTCTCCTTCGTTGAAGCTATGCACACTTTGACTGTACTATTGTACCACCTGCAGCAGAATGTTGATGGAATAGATTTTAGAAAAGCAGAAGAATAATATCATATATCAAGACACAAGAAGCCAGAGGCCTTTTTACGTTTTACTACATGGCCTTTTACGTGTAAAAAATACATAGATTGCCTTGCATATCAATGCGTTTATACACAACGGGCTCTTTCCGTCGCTACTGCTGTAAACGTTATAGTGCCTATAGCAATGTCACTGCTTTAGCAATCAGATCGTTTAGATTTTTAGCTTTAACACTTTTATTTAAGATTAGAGTGGATATGTTTTATTTATATATTGTTTGTAAGGTTGGGAATGTTTTATATGTGGCTGCATTTGATATTACATCTCTGATTTCTGGTGTTTCGGTGAGAGAGCGCTTCGAAAGAAAATAATTCAGCAGCTCGCAGTCGTATCGCTGAGATTCTTGAGGGAGCAATGAACATTTTAGGCCCCCTCTCACTCCTTTTCTTTCTGTCTCAAGCCTTAGAAACTCATCTTCAAACAAACTATGAATGGAAACTCTTGTTGGACTGACTTGCCATGGTAATGAATGGAGTATCGTTATCATTTGCGTATGTGCCATATACCAGTGTGAATCAGCTGTTTAGACAAACCCAGTTTGCACTCTGAAGTCTTACGATGCGTCCCTGGATTTATGGTCCCCTATCTCCACTGGTGTCTCTGTGCCATATAAGATAGTGATGCTGTTCACACATACAGTATAGGAGGATGCCAAGGTTATTTATTTATTGTTAATGTGCAGATCAAATCTTCTGAAGACGACCGTTTTAGCCCGTCTGTATTTCTGGACAACAGTCTGTTTTATGACACCTTATGCACAAATAAGTTTTTGTCACTGCATCAAACTAAGTAATGAATGTATTTAATGTATACATTTTGGCCAAAGTGTCATCTGTATAACTGATTCATGTCTAGGCTGCTTAGAGGCCTTTTGATGAAAAGACATATTTTACATAAATCATAGATACATATATTTATTTTTCTTTAGGGCTTTGAAGAATTTAAAGATCATGCTACTTTGTTGGACATGAACATGTCATGTGTCCTGTTTGTGAAATCCACAATGGTGAAGAGAACTGGTCTCACACTGAAGTAAATGCCCAGTTTGCAGTCAGAAGGGCAAAACAATTTTGTTTTTGCTAGTTAGGTTTTTACGATCGATAGAGTCCAGCGTTATCAGTTATTTTTCTCAATCAAGAAAGTCACGTGCGATGCGTTGATCCCAGACAGTTCTGGCTCACTATACCTCTTACAGGTCACATATACAAATCTTGTATTTAATGTTATGACTCACTTTGTCAGAGGCAGAGCAGTATTTTGTTTGCCGACGACTCTGAGGTGTGTTTTCGCCGCTGTGGTCCACCCAGAGGCTGTTGATGGTATGGAGCTGAATGGAGATCACAACTTTCCACCTGACTGTGTGTCCTCTGACTGAACTCTGTGTTTCAATACAGAATAAACAGATTATTTTAAGGAGAACTGGAACATGTGTCCTCATTTACAAATAAGCTTCTGTTTGTACTTACTGTATATTCTTGTACCTTTGTGACGACCAATTTGAGACCTCGAGTGAAAAGACGTGAAAATGAGGACATTTTGCCTGGTCCTTGTGTCCTTAAAGTACTGTAGGAATTAGGTTTAAGCTAAGGGTAGAGTTTAGGGAATGCCTTATGTCTTTTTACAAGTATAAATGTAAAAACGTGTGTGTGTGTGTGTGCATCCCTAAGGTACTGTAAATGTTAGAAATAAATTCATTGACTGCATATTTGTCAGCATTCTGGTTTGCGAGCCTCGGACAAAGAATCTTCTTATTTGTTCCGTGGTGGCTTTTCTGACTGACTTGTCCCTCAATATCTAATATAAATGTACAGACGGACATCTTTATATGTATTTACATTGAAACAATAATAGGTACAATTCAGACCACTTAATTTCACTAATAAAACTGACATTATAATATCTTTGGCAGTTTATTTGACATTTACAGCTTTCATACTTTGCAAGGGACACACTGACCCAGGCACTCATCTTGAAATGACATTGTTAAGATGCCTACTGTTAGACTTTATACTTGAATTAAACGTTCCCTCTCAGGCGTCTGTGTCGCAGTTTCATTGTGGCTTTGTCAGAACTTTATCATAATCAAATATCAAAAGTGCATTGCTATGCTACTTTTCTGGAAACACCCATGTATATCACTATGACAGCCTTTGTTCCCTTAAGGATTGTGTTCATATGTGTGTGTGTGTATATGAACAGCTTGTGTGTTTACTTTGTGAAACATTAGGTGGAATAACCTTCTGCCTCCATGGAGATCCTATATAAAATGACTGTGTGCACACAGACCAGAGTGGTAGATACGTATTTCTGTTTGCCTTAGGTAGGGAGGATTGCTTGGATATTTTATGAATCACACGTACACCCTCCAACAAATATTTTAATCTCACAGCAGTAAAACAAATATATCTGGTTAGTGATGTAAATGATAAATCGACTGCATTTGTATAGCGCTTTTTTTCTACCTTAGCGGACAAAGCGCTTTACAGGTTGCCTCTCGTTCACCGATTCACACTCACATTCACACACTGATGGCGGCGGAGCTGCCATGCAAGGCCTGGCCTGCACATCGGGAGCAATTTGGGGGTTCAGTGTCTTGCTCAAGGACACTGTGACATGGGCTGGCTGAAGCCGGGACCGAATCGCCGACTTTCTGATAGGAGGATGACCCGCTCTGCCTCCAAGCCACAGCCATGTACACTGACTTAATGTACACAGACCTCCACTTTGGTAAATTCAAAGTGTGTTGTCTTTTCCATCACCAAAAAGGGCAAGAAATATTCTTTAGTAGAAGTATAGCTGTAACTTTTAGGTTGTATATGCCAGTTTTGTTCACTGTATAAGATGTAGGAGCATTTTTATATTGTAGTATTGCTACTTAAGCAAAGCATCTGAATCCTTCCCCCTCTAGCTGCTACAGTTTTCAGTCGTGTTGCTTTTTCGTTCCACGTGCCCACTCACTCACATTAACACACACTCTGTCTTTTGTTGTAACGTGCCACTCCTCTGCTGGGTCAAAGGTTAATCTGCATCTTGTGCCTCCAAAGTAAACATGGTGATGCAGACCTGGGTTTGGTACCCTTATCTGCCCATCCCTTATCATTTGTATAAAATAACCCTTCCAGCAGAGATCGGTTCCTGACTCCTGATTCTGTCTGCCCGTCCCTATCACTGACTGCTGCCATGTCGTTTGTTGCTCCTCCTGGCTATCAGCCGATCTACAGCCCTGTAAGTACTGCTGCTTAATTTTTTAGGCGGTTGATTGTCCCTGTATGTACGTCTTTAGTCTAAATATATGTTAGTGTGAAATAGTTCAGAATTACCGGTATGTTACATGCTGGAGAACAGTATGGCCCAAAATCTATACCACAATGGTTTAGTTCAGTTGGTGGATTATATTTCCTTTAGCAGAATCTCAAAACTGATCTTTCTGAAAAAGCTTTATTTTTTATCTCCAACATGCCTTATCTGTTTTATTATTGTTTCAATGATTATATTATAGTTGGGTATTTTTTCCCGTATTTATGTATTTTTGTATTTTTACGTTGTTGCATTGGTGCAGTTTCTTAAGAGAAGGATCTGAATACTTCTTCCACCGCTGTTTACTGTGTAATGTGAGTGATGTTTGGAGATGTGTCTTGTATGCCTGCGAGCATTGTGCAGTGTGATTGAGTATTTGAGTTTTTCAGTATTGTTTGAGTATTGTTTGTTCTCTGTACAGAGAATTCCCTACCTGGGGCCCATTTGTGGAGGCCTGAGGGAAGGGGTGTCCATCTACATCCAGGGGTCCGTTCCTGAGCAAATGACCAGGTGAGTAGAACAGCATAAATCTGTAACATTGTACACTTTTAGCGTTTTAGAAATTAATTCTTAATCTTGAAAACAATATTTTTTTGGGTGGGGAAACTAGTTAAAAGCTGGTGTGTTGAGCTTTGTTCAGTCCTATAATGTATAAGACGTTTCCAAGCAGGTAACTGTGTTATGAGTTATATCCAGTGGGACATTTTTTTTTATCTCTAAACAAAACCTTTGATGCCATTTGAACACTGAGGGAACAATCTTGTGTAATCGCTCTCTGGGTGGAGCAGGTTTCTTTCTGCATCGTTGCATCAAAGCAGACTTGTAACACACAGCTCCACTTTTGTCATTTGTCCCTACCCGTTTTCAAAACAGTGATATCGCAGTTGCCAGACGCACACTGCACATACTTGACTACAACCAGAGACAGTTCAGGAACTATCATGCCACACCTACGTCACTCCCTACAACCTCTCCTGCTATCTAATCTGCAGAACAGTGACATCTTAAGCTCCTTTGTGGGGAGGGATTTTTTTTTTACAGTTGACCCCACCTTTACGGTTTGCAATTCTTCTCTTTTCTGACACTAAACTAAGTTATCAGTCACTTTCAGCGCTCAGTGACGTAATGTCTCTGGTTCGCCTGCTGTTACTTTTGGAAGGTTCTTTGTCAACCTCCTCTGCGGAGAGTCTGAGTCCAGCGACATCGCCCTCCACTTCAACCCTCGCTTTGACGGCAGGGACAAGGTGGTCTTCAACACATGTGAGAATGGATCCTGGGGGTCTGAGGAGAAGATTCGTAATATGCCCTTCTGTAAAGGCCAGGGCTTTGAAATGGTCATCATGGCCACTTCACAAGGCTACAAGGTCAGCCCAACCAGAGGTCCACACATACTCGCAAACAATTTTTTATGGGTAACATTTTACTACACTTTAACCCCACTGTTTAGAATTTACAAATATTTAAACATTTAATAAATGGTTTACAACACACTATAAAGTTGTTTTAAGCAGATGTAAGGACACTTTTACTGTGCACAGTTTTTGTCAACAGTTATAGAATTCTTTCTTTAGGCTTTTGTTGTGCTGCAGTTTCTAATTTTGTCAACACCTCTTAAACACTTTTATTCCACATAATTATTGAGTATGGGATCATACTGGACAGTATATGCACACTCTGCTTAACATTTGACATTGTCCTGTAACAGATCAAAGTCAATGGGAATGACTTCCACTCCTTCCAACACCGTGTCCCTATGGAGAGAGTTTGTGCAGTGCAGATCGGAGGAGATGTTTCCATCCAGACCATTAATGTCATAGGGGTGAGACGTCCAGTCCCTGAAGCTTTCACCCTAATGCTTTGGGCTTTGCTGGGGCAAAAAAACAACAAGTTTTAACAATAAATCAGGAGCAACTGATTGCTGATGCTTTCTGCTTCCGTGTCAGGGTGCTCGAGGTGGCATGAATAGGTATCCTGGAGGAATGGGAGTGAGTAAAACTGCAAATGTTTTAATGTATTTGGAAAATGGTTGTGCTTGCTTTGTTTTGCTGGGTTTAAATGGTTTTTTTTAAATGTTTGTCACTTCACGCTTTTGCAAAGCTGAAACCAAATGGGCAATGAAAAACATGTCTTCCGGCTCCTACAGGTGTTAGTGGTTGCTAATAGTAGTTGTTGCAGTACAAGTTGTTTTACTTGTGGAAACTAGAAAAGCACACACTTGAGAGTTTACTAAACTGGTATAACCTGAACATTATGAGCAAATTACACCTTTGATGCCAAGTTTTTAATTTGACTTAGTTGATGTTATTGTTATTCCCAGGAAATGTCCTGTTATTACCACTGCATTTTACCATTGTTCCCCTGATATTACACAATATTATTAGATTTTCATTACGTTGTAATGTAATGTGCCAAAAATAGCAGTACCAGTGGTAGAACTCGCAGTAGTGGTATAAAGAACGGGAGCAGCAGTGTGTCAGTTATTGTGTGAGTGTGCCAGTTGTTCCTCGTAGGTAAACAACAGCATCTGCTGAGTTAAACAATCTGTGTGCTTGATACAACTCTTTGCACTTTATGCAGCCTATGTTAATTAGATTTGTTGTCTGTTTAGTTTTAATCTTCTGCTTGTATGTTTTTAAGGGTGGAATGGGAGGAGGAATGGGTGGAATGGGAGGAGGAATGGGAGGAATGGGAGGAGGAATGGGAGTAAGTACGCATAATTTAAGTGTCATTTTAAAATTTTATTCAACACAGCATTGTACAGGATTTAACGTGCTTACCACTTTTCAACAGGGAGGATATCCAGGAGGTGGCATGGGGGTATGCTATTTTTTGGTGGTTAATTAATTGTCTTTGAACGCAGTTTCCTTAAAATATTACTGAAAATGTAGTGAAATACAGTGAACACATTTACACGAACCCTTGTTTCTTCTCACTGATATCCAGGGAGGATACCCAGGGGGCATGGGTGGAGGAATGGGCGTAAGTATGGGAGGCCCTTTTTCATGACAGGATGCTAGTAATTTTTGTCAAAATTAAACGAAATACCCAAACAGTATTTAACATGTTCACCACTTTTCAACAGGGAGGATATCCAGGCGGTGGCATGGGGGTGAATAAACTATTTCTGCTCTTCATCAGTGTTCATTCTTTAGGATCTTGCAAGTGATCAGTTACATTATATTGATTCAGGGCTTGATTTGTAGACTCACCAGGTTCTTATGTTTCAAAGTATTCCTCAGGTATAGTTTAAACTATGTGCTACTGCGCAGAGTGAATATCCAGGAGGGATGGGAGGTGGGATGGGGGAATGAAACAATGTTACAATAGCATATCTGATTTTCCTTGTGCACATTTGATTGTGTTATACTAAACTAAACTAAACCAATCGCGCATGTTTACATTTAATACGAACATTTTGATGTAATCGGTAGACTGTACTAAGTGGACAGTGGCATCAAATTTGTACAATTTGTTTTTCCTTCTTGCAGGGAGGATTCCCAGGATCAAACCTGCCAGTGAGAATACTGCATGACATTGACATGTTTTATATATACATGATATTTTCTTACTTCTGGTAATCCAATTTAAATCTCATATCTCTTAATCTGATTATAGGGCATGGCTGGACAGCCAGTGTACAACCCTGTGAGTAAATTTGGTCCATACTCATATGCAGTGGCACATTGACAAGCACTTGGGTGACACAATGATGCCTCATTTGAGTGGTCGCTTGTTTTGGGCGTGTTTAATGTGAAGCAGCTATACATCTTGTCTTGACATATGTATGACATAACCATTCCCTTTCATGCCACGTGACCCAGTGACTTCAAATCAATACCAAACGTTATGACCACACTGAACAAATGGGATGCACCTCTTTATGTCAGATTTTAGCACAGCTTCTATTTCTCTTTTTCCTCTCTCGATAAATTCCATCTAATGTGACCCAGTGACTCCAGATCAATACGAGAAATTGTTACGACACTGGACACACAGGACAAACCTATTTTGATTGGATTTTAGTGCTTCTTCTATTTTATATTAAAATTACATTTTAACTGTACCTGCAACAGGAATGTTAACATTGGCATTTAGCTCAAAGCACAGCTGAGCTATAGCTGTGAAGAAGTGCAATTTATAAAGACTGTTGAAAGCTGAGCTGGGTCTAACATTGCAGAGCTTAGCCTGACATACTAAGTATGTGTCCTGAAATTACCACTTACAGAGAAACACTTTTGATTTAGGTAAAAATGTACCCTTTCCTCGGGCATCATTCTCTGGCTAAACATTACTTGTTTTGTTTTTTTTTTTGCCCCAGTAGGATCTAAGAATATTAAAGTTGTCCCTCCAATTTTGTTATCTGTGTGTAATGAGCAATTCAGCCTCACATGGGCCACTAGTGTTCCCATAGAGATATAGTCTAGTTATTATGTTACCTGTCTTATTTTCTTTTTGCTGTGTGTTTTAAGCCTGTGCCTTACTCCAACATGATCCCAGGAGGGATGTTCCCTAAGAGGACCATCATCATCAGAGGCATGGTGCCCTATGGGGCAGACAGGTGTGTGTTTGTGAATGTACATGCTCAAATCGCTGTAGTTATGTGAGTGCTAACAGACACATGATACACTCCTTGGTCTGTGTCCTGCAGATTGAGCATCAACTTCATGGTGAGCAGATCGCGGGACATCGCCTTCCACATGAACCCCAGGGTGAGGGAGGGGATGGTGGTGAGAAACAGCATGATTGGAGGTAACTGGGGCCAGGAGGAAAGAGAGCTCAGCTTGAACCCCTTCATGGAGGGGCAGAACTTTGATGTAAGTAGTATCCGTCATACGGTCCTTATATTTTGTGCTTCTAGCGAATGTGTTTGATTTGTTCTACATTATTTTGACTCACTGCGGGTCTGCCGTGTTTTGATTTGCTACTCAGATGTCGATTCGCTGCGGGAACCAGAGGTTTAAGGTGTTCGTGAATGGGCAGCACTTGTTCGACTTCTTCCACCGCCTGCCGTCCTTCAATGAGATTGACATGCTGGAGATAGAAGGCAACGTGCAGATCTCTTACATTCACTTCTGAGACCACACGCACCCAAAGGAACTATACATTCTGTACATTAGACATTACGCTATTTCATGTGTTTTTCAGGTGTTGGGTGATCTTTCAGAGGATATGTCAGCCACTGTGTTGTTTATCCCAGGTCCTTAAACGTCCTGCTGTGTGATCAAAAATATTAACAAGACAAAAATGTACATCATCATTCGCTGTATTGTTGGTTAACTGAATCAATAAACATGTCACCAACACATAATATTAGTTGGGGACATGTTACCGTATTATGATATGGATGAGATTAATAGTGACTACATCAAAACTCAGGAAGAGCGCTCATTCACAATGAACACATTTATTTATTATACAAAATAACGTAGGAACTGTAAAAAAAAAAAAATGTGTTTACAAATCATGACGGTGACAGTATAAAGGCAATTATAGTACAGTCTTCTCCCAATTTAACACACCAGGACATTCACAATCCACAAACACATCTACTGTAATGCGAAATACTGGCTCTCTGAAGGCACTCAGGTTAAAGTTGTGAATATATGAGATTTAAGGCTGAACTGACTGTAGTCATGAAGAAGGCGTTTCAGGTTTTGCTGGAATCCACTTGGAACATCGTTTTTTTCCCCGTCTTCTTGTCCAAAGACACTTTTAAAGGCCAAAATGTTCCAAACCCACTGGCTGGCATAATACAGAAGGTGTATATGCATTCAAATTGGTGAATTATTTGTACAGACCAAATTAGACCAATGCCTCAGTGTCAGCACCATTCTCTGTGGTTCACAAACAATGTAGGACTACCACTCACTGAGTATACAGTACCAAAGGTAGAGCAAGAAATGCACACTTTATCTTATTACCAAGGGATTTCAGTAATGCTACAGGTATAAAATAACACTGTATACTGTTTATATAAGTACCTTTGATGTATAGAACTGAGAAAAACAGCGTCTCATTCAAACAAATGTTCTCCCAAAATGTGTGTTGGAATATGGTCCACTGTCCAATGACAAAACTCTGAACTAAAGCAAATATTTATACAGTAAGTGCATGCATGGTGCGAAGTTGCAGCTGGTGAATTTCCTCAAAGCAGAGGTTTGGATGACCACACCTCCATTCAGCTGCTGCTTTCGGTCTCCTCCTCTCTGACTCTACTGGTAACAGACGTCTATTTACAGAGCTAAACCTCGAGAAACAAAAATATCCCAGAATAAGACAGTGGCCGGATGATGTCAGATGACGAGGTTAGTCATGTTTCCCAGTCTCCCAGGCTTTTCTCATTTACGGAAAACACTGAGTTTAACGCCCTGCGATGCTTACTCAGGCTTTGTTCTCTGCCTTTATGAATATGTTACACGTGAGCTGATTTCATGAGAGGCGTCAACAGGATATCCAGAAAGTAATTAAAACAGCAACATGAAAAAGCGTAAAAGATATTCAAATTGTAAACAAACATACATCGATATAAAAACATTAGTGCAAGGTTGTAGAAATACAAAAATCAGCATACTTTTTAAAATTGTTTTTTTTACAAAATGTGTAATAACACTGTGCTTTAGCCAAAAGCAAAGGTGAGGAGCTTATCCCGCCATTTGCTTTGGGTAACTCCATCATGTCCGTACCTAACCTCAGTCCGTCCACCTACCTCTGATTATTATTTCTCCCTCTTGATTGGACCAGTACCTCTGTCCCGGTTGAGCAAAGCCTCAGGTTCCTGAGTTATGACAAACATGTGTAGACTAGTTGAATCAGGACTTGCACAGGTGTCTCACCTGTCAGTGAGGAAAGAGTTGCCATGTGTGAACTGTAAATGGCTTACTGTGCTTAATGCACAACTAGCAGTACAACCCCTGGAGAAGATGCAGGGGTTGTCACAAGGCTACATTAGGCTAGCATACAAACTACTGTAGGAGTTGATTAACAAGATGGAGGTTCCTCATTCAAAACAGCTTCACGTGAAGGTCTCTAAAGCCTGCAGTGAAATTTAATTTTCTTTGCAAATGTTGGTTATCTCTTTTAATTCTTCAGTTGTGTAAAAGCTCATAGTTCATTCTGTTGCTATTGGGTAAAAGTCCGCCAAGCTCAGGTATGGTGAACTTCAGTTGAAGGATTACATGTTTTTCTGTTGGGAAAGAAAATTCTACCACCTTTGAAGCTATGACACCTGTAAAAAACCACAGCTCGAAGTAGAAACATTACGGTGCTCAAGCAAAAAAAAATGAGAAAAGAACAAGCCCAACAACAAGAACGCTGCTGATTTTGGCCTAAAAATCTTCCGTCCTTCATACATCTGTATTAATATAACCTTAAAGCACCCAGTCGTCTATATACGTTCAGTGAAAGAGACAGTGATGCTTCTTCCTCTCTTTCCCACAAATGCTCAAGTTATTTTTGCCCTAAGTTACACAGGAGCAGGGGTTCAGATGGGTGAGGTCTCTCCATCAGAGGAACAGTTTCCTCAGCTGGTGTGAGTCCTCCATGTTAGCGCTTACTCACTGGAAGGTTCAAGCTCCTGAGTTTGTTTGGTTGTAGATTCAGTCTGGCAGTGTCTGAGCTGGTTTCACAAAAGACGTTTGATTTTTTTAGCTTAATCACGTGAAGGAGATCACTCTGCTGTATACAGGTAGTTGGCATTTTATTGCTATAGCAACTGGGAATTCCTTTCTCTGATTGTGCTGCAGTGTACAGTGTGTGGGCATCAACGTGCTCTAAACGTGTTCACCCACTGTCTATCGTTGGTAACAGTGTTCCTCCTGCTACACTAATAACACGTGAACTTTTACACTCACTTGGAAATGTGCTGATTTTATAAGAGAGGGGTGGGGGCAGTGACAAAGGAAATACTCCCAATCCTTCACTTCCTGGGTATGCCTTCGGACGTGTGTGTGAGTGTATTTGTGCAAAATATGTATGTAGGGACACATTAGGTTTCCATCTCGTTCTTGGACTGGGGTGAAAGGATGGCAGACTTTGGCAGTGATGAGTTTTGTCATTTTTTTGAAGCCATCACTGCCAGGGCATTTTCCTGGACCCTTCCCTGTCCTCCAGCAGCTCGACAGTCGGGGTGGGAGCTGGGGTGGGGTTGGGGGTGGAGTGGCAGGATGGCTGTAGAGGCAGCGTGGCTGTAGAGGACGAAACCGGCATGTCCAGACTCTCCATGGAGTCAGAGAGGGCTCGGTTTGTCTCGTGTTGGGGACAGAGGACGTAGCGGTTGGGGTGGTGGACCTCCACTGTTGTCACAGAGTCCAGGCCCTTCAGGCAGAGAGGGGATGGCACCCCAGTGGGGTCACGGCCACCGACGGCCCCGAGCTCCATGGAGGACTCATCCATGTTGACGTACAAGATCTCGTCTGGGTCCTGGGGATCCGGCAGATCCTCAAGGGCCTTTTCCAGCTCGCAGCGCAGGGACTCAAATGATGGGCGATCCTTTGGACTCAGCAGCCAGCAGGAGAACATCAGGGCGTAGCTGGAGAGGATGAAGAAATGTTAATTGTATACTCCATTGTACAGGTCCTATAGTTGCCTAATTTCACAAACTCAAAAGATTTAGTAGGAACTTGCCTACTAAACTTGACAGTGTACTGTCGAAGAAAACTATCCCCATTTTCCCTAAAATTTGTACCAAATTATATATTCCTTTCTCTGTCATTTCCTCATCATCATCCGACATCATTAAGAAATTATGGAACTTGTATAGTATGTGTCACCTGAAAGCTGCTTTTCGGAATGCTGTTTAAACATTTAAGGTGAAATTAATCAAACCAGAATTTTGTGTCTAAAGCTTAGTACCAGGAGGGGTGAAAGCTATTCAAATTCGGGAAATCTATATATTGCAACTAAATGGTTCCGTAAAAGTGTGTTTAACCAAGAATCTTATCAAAACATGGAAAAAATTCAAAGCATCATCTGAGCCGCTTGAGAAGCAGATAGACTGGAACTGTTTTTAGCTGCTAGCCTTGATTGCCTTGTGGAAAACATGCACTTCTAATCAGGGGGCAAAAGATTTCCAAGGTACTTCATCATCAGCTGAGTGTGTTTTGTGAGGAATGTGCAGTGAAGGAGCCGACACTCACATGCAGTCCAGACAGTCTGGAGGCTGTTTGAGACGGTTTCCCTGTCTCAAGTAATCATAAATCTCACTGTTTTCGACCCCGGGGTACGGAGTCTGGCCCCGCGTGGCGATCTCCCACATGGTGACCCCAAACGACCACTGAGAGAATCAGAAAGAGATGGAGGACAGGAGTAGGAAATAGTAAAGAGGGAGAGAGCGGGAAGGGTTAAGGAGTTTTGAATTCCTTTAGGTATTACACACTTTGCCACACACTACTCAAACATGAATCTGCACTGGTCAAACATTAGCTATGGAAATAACACAGCTATGTTTGTCTCGACATTCTACTTTATGCACAATTTACTAAGGAATGTACATCCTTTTTAACGCTTACACTGTATGAACACTTTCACATGTGTATGGAATCCAGGGCCCCTCAAACATGCATGCAGTGGATTTATCAGCTGTTTCTGACTAATATCTGTTGCAGATGTTGGTAATGATATGTATGTACAGTGTATTCTGCTGAAAATGGAATACATTCAACTCAATACATCACAACTCTGTCTTCATGAGGCTATTGAAATAGTGCTATTTCACAATTTTCAAGAGTAAACATAGTAATTATTACCCATTGAACACATAATGGACTATAATATATATATATTGGTATATGATATACTGGTGAAATGATGATTGATTAGAAAACACTGAGTATCCAGATGGCCAACAGAGTAGTGCATTATGTTACAGGGTGATTTAAGAGGTTATGATACTTGTTTCTGCTGTGGAATTTATCACCACTAAAATAATCCATTGCAACTTTAAGAAACTTTTGTCTGCTTTTGATACTCAAAAGGCAGATTTGGGGAAACGTATGACTTTAACTTAAGTGTATTTCTGACCATAAGCCAAAGCCAGTCAACCCTAAAATAAATAGCTGACCTTGTGGGGACCAGTGTTTTGCCCCCAGACAGGAGCTGAGTCCCCACAATGTTCAACAGATTTGTGAACCACAATGACATTGATACAAGCACAAACACCCACAAACACACACTAGGGGAACTAACCACATCACTCTTGGTGGTGTAGACGCGATCAGCCAAGCTTTCGATGGCGATCCATTTGACAGGCATCTTTGAGATCCGCCCCTGCCTATAGTAGTCTCCATTGTAGATCTTCTTGGAGAGGCCAAAGTCGGCCACACATACATTCATGTTCTCATTCAGCCTGAGGCAGAGGAAACAGTGTGTCACAACGCTGTATTTTTGGAAAATAAGCATTCAGGCACTGGTGGAAAGCAAAAAAGTACATTCATCCAAGTGCTGAAAATGTTTGAGGTACTGAAGTATTTACTTTTGATACCTTCCATATCTACTCAACCACATGTGAGAGGTGAATTTTGCACTTTTTTATTCCACTAGATTTACTAGTTATTAGTTACTTTGCAGA
Organism: Coreoperca whiteheadi; assembly: GCA_011952105.1. Taxonomy (NCBI): domain Eukaryota; kingdom Metazoa; phylum Chordata; class Actinopteri; order Centrarchiformes; family Sinipercidae; genus Coreoperca; species Coreoperca whiteheadi. The sequence continues at coordinate 5,226,212 of CM022478.1, read as the reverse complement.
TTATGATCATCTTAAAAATATGATGCAAAGTATATTAAATTAAATTAAATTCCCATGCGAGAGTGGCACGCCTTTCCTGCATGATATTAGCCTTTTTTGGGCTTCCCCTCTCTCAAATGTTGCTTTGAGCACATCCTCTCAGTCTACTTTTAGTTCTTTTTAAGGTCTTCTCCAACCATTGCATGCAGGGTAAAAATGGAAAGAGAAAGAGCAAGTGATAACACATACAGGAACCGAGAGAGTAAAAAGTGGAAGCAGAGATTGTGCTTACATGCAGTTGCGAGCTGCAAGGTCTCTGTGGATGAAGTTTTTGCTGCTGAGGTACTCCATCCCTCGGGCAATATCAGTCATAAACTTTACCAGCATTTGAGACGGGAGGTACTGCAGGACAACACAGAGAGAAAGAGGTTTTAGTCACACATCCACCACAACTGACAGTTATTTTCTGCACAGCAGAGGGCACTAGAGCCCATATCTTTGAGGACCTGGGATCAGCCTGAACTGAGTGCTCCCTGCTCCAGATATTAAAAGCCTCCTCCTGTGGGAAGAATCGCGTTCGACACCACTGTGTTTTTGAATGTTTGCCGATCTCGTGGAGGTTTCAACATTCTGTAAGAATCTTGTTTTGATTAGGCTTGTGTTTCTCAACCCGGCTCTTCAGGGACTTACTGCGTATAGCACTTCTTGATTCCAAAAACCCATCTCATCCATTAATAAGTAAAACTGGAGATAGCAACGTATCTTGTGTTTTCATGATCTCAGCGTGTTTGTGCTGCCAAAAAGGCGTGGATGGGGATTCACTGTAACAAATACGTTACGTCTATGTTGACCTTTGGATCCCTTTTTGCTCACAGACATTCATGTGAACTTCTAAACTACGATCCCATTAGGTTGTTGAACTGTATGTGTGCACATGTGTGTGTTGCTGACTCTGTGCTTTTATTGTTTGTAATCAGACTAACCACAGGACAGTCTCCCAGCCTAGAGTATAGCAGATAGCTGTGCAGGTCTCCATGTTTCATATAGGGCAGGATGACCACAGGGGAGGGGTAACCTTCACTCTCCACAGTCTGCAGACACACACCTGTGAAAACACCACAGCTTAGTATTATCAGAATCAGAATCAGAATCAGAAATACTTGATTGATCCCCGAGGGGAAACTCTTTGTAACAGCAGCTCACTATCACATCAGTGCACACAAGAATGGAAGTACTAAGCAAGGCAAAAAGCAAAAATATAATACATACACATAGACTCCAAACTGTACATGTTCTCTACATATAGAAATGAACAATATCTTACACAAAGCACAGCTCAGTCTTAAGTAGGTGCTAATTAAGTGAGTAGAGAGTCAGTACCTTTAGTGGTATTTAGTCATGCAGATATCTATGGTTTCATTTGTCTAGGTTTTGAGATATTCTTCTAGACGATTTCTGTCTCCAAACCAAAAACATCACGTCTTTCCTGAGACAGTGTCCCTGTTACTCTAGATAATCTGCAGAAAATGCAGTCAAATATTTCTTTGGGGGAAAGTAGTTCCAATTAAAACAATTTATAGTGAGGTTTGTGGATTAACCTGATGAACTTGGACAGTGTTTTTATTAAGACACATTGCTGTTTCATTTTTTTAAATGTAATTTTTAATCTTAAATGTATTCACGTCCACTGGTTCTATCACGAAACCTGGGCAAAGAAACCCGACAATACGGGGTAACCGAGACAACATGTCTGTGTGTAATTTCAATTAGCTGACACCTGACGTGCCACGAGGAATGAATCCTGACTCACCCAGAAGCCTCATGACGTTGGGATGGTCAAACTCTTTCATGCAGGCAGCCTCACGGAGAAAATCTTCCATCTCTGAGCGGGTACAGATGGCAACTGGAGAGGAGACAGAGGTGAGACCATGCGGTTTTTGTATAGCTCACGGCACACGCTGCCAGGCTGAGAGGTTGCCAGGGTAAGAAGTAAACTTTTATTTCAGAGGTTGTTTTGGCGCCCGAATTTATTAAACTATGAATTAATACATGTTAGCAGTTTTTACCACTAAGTTTGTTTTAACACAGCTTGAACTTGGCAGAAACCTCACATACAAGGGTGGCACTGTTTTCAGTCCCTAAAAATTCATCTCTTTGGAGTTTGTATACAATTGTCTTTACTTTGGCACTGCGGTTTATGTGGGGTCAACTTCTTCTGCGAATATTTTCTACAAGCTGCGTCTTTGTCTGTTTTCCGATCAAAAACTGAAATTTCTGCCCCCAACACTTCATTAATTTCTGACCCTGGGGGCCGTCTATCAAATGGCCTCTGTTCCCAAGATGAAGGGATTCATTGTGTTAATAGCTGAGCACTTTAACCGTCTACTCACTCTTCATGGTCTTGACAGCGACTTTGAGAGCAGACTCCTCCTGAGTCAGCAGCCCTTCCATCACAGAGCCAAACTCCCCTGAAGAAAGAAATGCAAACACAATCAAATACTCAGCTTAGGTACAATTTTCGTTGCAACAGTGAAGAGTGGTTAGTTTCCCGACTTTGCAGAGTACATTGTAAACTGCTACACTATACTCAGGGTCAAAACATATTAGTGTCAGACGGAAATGACTGGAGATAAGTGGAAAGCAAGGATTGGTGCTATGGCAGACAAGTTCTGACTATGTACTATGTACCAATCCTGATATAAAAGTGTTTACAAATGTTCTTTTCACTTCGCTGTTTGTCAGGAACTCCCTGTACTGATACTGCACATATTAACTATACAGTGTCCCAGAAATTACACTGACACATAATTAAAAAACAAAACAAAACAAAGCAGTACCTTCGCCCAGGGTCTTTCCCAGGGTTAGCTTATGTCTGTCCACCATCACGTCTTGGAGCTTTTGCTTCAGCTCGTCGCTGATGCCCAGGCTGTTCACTAATGAGAAAAAAAAAAAGGGATTTTAATGGTGTTCAGGGGCCAAGCCCTTTAATAAACAACACAGAAAACCCCAACGATAAAACAGCCAGATTGTAAAACCACAATGCACAACACTACGCCAAAAACAAAGCGTTAATAAACACTGCCAGCTTGAATAACAATGAAAAGACCTTAACTGAACTAAAACCCTCCTGTCTGCTTGTAAAACTAAAATAAAATGTTTATTAAATCTGCTTATTTTAGTTAAATTTTTTGTTAAATCTTTTTGTTATTGCAAATAAAAGTGGACCTAACACTACATTATTTGAATTTGTATTAATGCAATAAATAATTCAGTATCTATTGTTTTTAATGCACAAAGTCATGTTCCAAAAATACTAAAAACGCTTACTCTAAATGTCATATCATATTTTACAAAGGGTCTTTTAAAAATATTAAAATGTGATCCTGCAAGGGAACAGTTTGGGAGTTAGGGGAGCTGAGGTCAGAGGATTTAGGCTGGTTTAAATATTCCTGACTCCCTTCAGCCAGCTGGCTGTCATTGCGCAGTATGGTGGCGAGCAGTAAGCGCTACAGACGTTAGTGCTGTTTTCACATCTGGGCCAGGACATGACAAGGCAACGACATGCTCAGAGATCCCCCTCCAGCTGCTGCTACACTATCAATCTGCCACGCGTCGGACAACAATGTGCTCAGTCCACAGGCATGTTCCAACACATGCTGACGTGACCGGCTATTAGCCAATGCATGCAATAACCGGAGCCCAAGGGTTCGACGTTGTCCTGAGCATTGACTGGTCAACTGATCAGCGGCATAAATCCCGCCCAAATCCCTCCAATCTGACCCCTTCCTTTACTCGCAGCGCGCTTTGCCCCATTCACTCAGAGTACACATTATCTCCCTATCTCTTTCTCTTGGCTAGTCTCATTTTACTCACTGAATACCCCCCCCCCCCCCCCCCCCCACCCCCCCCCCCCCCCTTCCTTTCTCCTTCCCCCCCTTCTCCTTTCCTCTCTTCCTCGCTCTCTCTCCGT
>CM022478.1:5185598-5222238 GCA_011952105.1 Coreoperca whiteheadi | reverse complement strand
ATCGACATTCTTTCCCTTCCCTCCTCTCTTCCGTTCTTTACTTTTTTTCGTGCGTTTCCCCCCCCCCCCCCCCCCCCTTTTCTTTCTGCAGTTTTGCCTTTCCCCTGGCCTCTTTGTGGCTCTGTGGCCAGCTGAGACTTGTGTATGAGGTCTACACACATATTGTGCATGCACCAGAGACAATGTCAGGGCTTGAATGCGATCGAGCGGTGTGAAATTTGAGTCCGTATTCTGTGTTTACAGGTACGTATCTCTACCTGCAATCATGAGCACTCACAGGCACTGCTGGCTGGTGATAGCACACAAACCAAACCACTGCTTTCTATTGCACCAGCACAAGGGTTGTTGCTCCACCTGGATGAGACTTGAAACTCCCACGTTAATCCCCAAAGGTGAACTGACCTCTTCACTGTAGTCAGAGCACTCAAGCAACTCCTCATCTGTTGTTGCAGGCTGCTAAAGTTTGAAATCTTGTTCATAGGAGGTGGACATCAAGTCACTCTTTCCCTGATGTAATTGTATCCCTTTTCCCACATATTCAACCTCTCCAATGTGCTGTAATCTTGATTTCACCTTCCCTGTCCCACGTCCTTCCTCAGTAAAATACCTGAAATGTAGTCAACTCACATCTAATTCTGCCGTTCACTCCTGATTGTACAGAATAGATTTACTGCACATCTAACATTATACAAATGTTTAGCGTTATATAGAATAGGGAGCGCTGTGTTGTTGTGGAGTATGTCAGCTGACTGAACACTCCAGGGCTGTTTTCACAGCTGTGGGGAATGAATTAACCCTTAGTTGTTCATGTTCCTGCCTTTGATCAACCAAATAAACCATTCCTGTCTTGAAATGTGAAAAATAGAACCGTCATTGTGTGTCATCACAGCCAAAGATTTCCTTCCACTGAACTGTTGGATCCAGGCTCAGGGCATGAGAGGAGATGCTAATGCGCTACATTTTTATATCGCTATCTAGCCTGGAGACAGAGGCAGGTTTGGGCATGCTGAGGGACTTATCTCTTACTGCTGTAGGAACAGTCAGGTGCAAATATAAAGTGTCCAACGCAGGGGCAGAGAGGGGAACTCACATGTTGCTTCTGTAGTCCTGCGGCTGTAGGTGCGGCGAGCGCGGTACCTCACCACCAGCTCTCCGCTCTCCATCATGGGCTCAAACGCCTCTCTGTGAATGCATACGCACATCATACAAAACAGAGCGAAACACAATGACGGGTCACAGATGCGTAAACACAGCTGAAAACATGGTTTGCTCCATAATTCCCAAGAATGACTGTGGGTCTTCCAAAACAGATGTCTTCTACTCCTTTCAGATGCACACAGAAGTGAGGCAACTAGGTCAAGGAACTGTAAAAAACTAAAGCTTTTTGGTTTGGCACAGCTATCGAGTCCCTCCCTTCCACCCACGAGGAGTGCTAACAGCCTACGCACCCAAAGCGCGTCTCCTTGCGCCGCAGCTTGGCCACGTAAACAGCCATGAGCACAGCTATGGACACGGCGCCAGCGATGGCCATCACCACATACCACCAGTGCCAGGAAAAGGCTGGGGGCGATGATGGACCTGAGGGAGAGGTGTGGACAGGATTAGGGTTCAGTCAGGTGGGACTTTTAAGGTGAAATAAGAATTCAAGATTATGGAGCCCCTAAGGTGACAAAAAGCAGCGATTAGGTTTTGATTTAGTTCATCAACTGAAGGTAAAGGGCAAAAGCTGTATCATTTATTGATGAATTTAGTCACACTCGTCAGCTAGACAGATGTTACTGCTTCATGGGGTGCCACAGTGCCAGTGTTCCTCTCTTTATTCCATTGTTATTAAATGTGCAGATGCTTGACAAAATCTCCTCACATCATCTTCTTACGAGGGCTGTACAGAAAGTTCATACACTGACATACACTGGTGTTATACCCTTGTAAGAGAACAATGTTTGCTTATCACATACATTATGCGGCATTATTGTGAGGAAAAACGTTTCAGCTGGTCAGATTGAATAAGCCTCCTCAGTCCTCTCCTCCAGATTTGTCGAGCTACATCTAACATTTCTACTCTTACAAAAATATGCTCTTTTTTTTCTCATTCTCAAAACATCTTCTTTTGCCTGAGTTCCTGCTGTCCAAACTCTCACACTGAAATGTCCTCCCAGCCTCCCCTGCTGTTCACTCACAACCTCCACCCACTGTTTTCAACTTTTCCTCCCATTCCCACTCATCCTCCCCCAACTTTCCTTGCCTCTTTTTATCTGCCATTCTTGTTGTTTGAATTGTCTGTCTGGCTCTATTAGACTAAGCAAACAGCGATGCTACACTGTTCCTGCCTGTTATAAATATTTATGATGCGTCTCCCCATTCACCCCACACCCCTTTTCCGTCTCTCTGAGAACCTCTCTTCTCTTTTTTCGCTTCCTTCCTTTTTTCTGAGATACACAGGAAGGGACTTTCAGGCTCATGGAGGAACCCAGTGACAGATAATAAGAAAGAGAAGTCCTGTGGTGGAAAAAAACACCATGAGCTCACTACCACTGTCACTGTGTCATTATGTGCCACTTTGAGAGATCACAGAAGAACATGTTTGTAAGTTTGCAGGTGCAAAGGTGGTCTTCACTCACCTCTAAATTCCTCCATTTCTGTGGGAGCGAGAAAAAAAAGCAGAGCTCATGTTAATATTTTGAGTTCTAGGAGAACAAAAAACACATTTTGTTTGGTAAAACCTAAAATAACATGTTCATCCATGTAGAATTTATATGAAACAACATCTGAAACCTTCTTAAAATGCATTGTTGTTATAAAATGCTACTGAAGTTATGAGCTAAAATCAGACTATTGCTTCCAAAATTAGGCAGCTTCAGAAAAAAAAAAAGATTTTTAGATAATCTATTTCAGCGGATCATTCATGTGTCAAAGTAGACGCAGTATGTTTTTTCTTACTTCATACTTTCACTGGTAGTTTTGACACTTCTTGTCACTCACCAGGAGCAATAAGTGTCAGAGTCTGTGTGGGGGTCCATGGTCCTTGCCCGGCCCCTGTATAGGCACACACTCGAAAAGACACATTGGACAGGGGGACAGACAGGTTGAGTGACAGCTCAGTGTCCAATCCAGTATCGACAACAAACTGTCAAAAAATAAAAGAGGGAAACAGTCAGTGTCAAGCAGATTGAATGTTTTCTTAATACCGGTCAGTGTCGGTCGCCAGTTTGCGTTGTGTTTTGTTGTGACTGTGTGTGTGTCCCAGACTGACCTGCTGTGCGGCAGGTGTGCTGTACTCCACCATGTAGCCCTGCAGTTCTCCATGGAGCTTTCCTGGAGGCCCCTCCCACGTCACCAGCACATCTGTGCCATTTAGCACCGCGGTCACGTTAACAGGCGGGCGTTCTGGCACTGAAACACACAAAACAAAACAGAACTAGGCTTTTCACTTGTCACACAGTTACATGGAGTTTTACTTGTAGAGCTGCTGTGAGGTTAGGTAAGCATGAAGCCCGGGGCGTGGCAGTGTACGTGTCAAAGGGTTTTGGGTATGAATAAGGAGTCGGCAGTGCTGCGACTGTGGGCTGGGGGTTAGCCGGGCGTGTGTTGTTATGACAGCCTGCAACCCCTAGGGTGTGGATATCTACAACAGCTGGAGGGATAAGTTGTCCGAGAATCTATGGCAATTCCGCTTTATTAGGACAAAAAAAGGTTAGCTAAGGGAACCACAGACAGGGTGGATTAGCTCTCGCTGTCTCTGCATGGTTGGACGAACTCCGATGGACACATGCTGAGGCCTACGTCTCCCTCCCTCCCTCATGCTGTCCCTCCTCTTCTGTCCATCCCTGTTTCTGCTTTATTCTCGCGCCTGCCTTTTTCTTTTCCGGCTCTCTGGAGGAACGAGCAAAAAAAAAAGGCTGCTGGCAGCAGAAACATCCAGTGGAGGAAAAACCTGAAGAAAATGCTAGAAATAGTGTGAGGAATTTGAGTGTGCTCGTGTGCGTGTGTGTGATTGATGCTCCGTATAGCAAAAAAAAAAAACAAGAACCTTTTCGCAAGGAGGCGAGTGCTTATTTCCTTTGTAACTGTTTGAGTAAAGGCTTCCTCTGTCCTTGCTCCTCACTCTCTCTCTGTAGCCTTACAAACGCACACAAACTGAGTGGACGCCCACACGAAAAACACATATTCACCGAGTCAGAGTGGGTTTGGGAAACATGGCCCAGCCTATGGATGATGTTATCAGGAAGCGTTTGGCGGGTGATTGTTTCCACATGTGGTCCCTGTTCTGCCTGCCAGCGGCAACAAAAACAACCTCCGAGTCAAGTTCGTTCCAGCAGTTCGTCTCCACCTATGATCCGTCATCTGTCTGTCTCTCTCTCTCTGTGCCTCCTTCTCCACCTCTGTGTTGCCTATACCCGCGCCTTTCCTCTCTTTCTCCTGCCCTCTTCATCGCTTTCTCTCTCCCTTCCTCCCATCCAACGTGTTTCCATCCCCTTTCCAAGCTTTTTTTCTCCCTCGCTGCCCTCTCTCCGGTAATGCCTCTCTCTTTTTTTTCCACGGAGCTATGAAGTCAAGAGAACAGAGATGTTAATTGTTGACGTAAAAGTCAAGTTTCAATTGAAAAAATCTCTGGGAGAACATTTCACAAGTTTCATAAGAAAAAAACAAAAAACGAGATGTGTGCCGGTGCTGTTTTCTGAAATGCTGAAACTACAGAGAAAGGAATGCCTCATGTTGTTCCTTTGTCTTCCAGATGGAAGCAGCCCAGGCTAGGCAGGAGGCTGACAAACAAACACTTTTGAGCCACAATTAGTTCATAACAGCAGAAGTTAACATCTGCATCCATGGCAGACTACTGTTTCACATCCTGTTGCGTACTGCTATTCAAGAAGCAGTGTAGGAGAACCATCCTTGAAAACATTTAAACATTGTTTGAGGCAGTGCTGTTCCTCTGTTTCGCTTTCTGTGCTCTTCATCTCGTCCCCTCAGTCTGGTTAGTCTCTGTGTGGGTCAACACGTAGATGGAAAAGGGTCATGCTTAAGCCAAAAATTGACTCATAACGCTGGGATCTGGAGTCTGTTCTCCGTAAATGAAAACAAACTCAGCACTACACAAGAAACATGTTTCCCAGATCAGTCGGAGCACAAAAGTTAGTGTCATCAAAAATGTCAACTTTTAAGGACATCCACCTCGTTTAAATTTTTATGGTGGAACAGGCTGTTGTCTGTTTCTCGTAAATGGAGTCCTTTAATGCTTGTAGCAGCTTTTTTGAAGGCAGTAGTGTTAAACATTATTAAATGTGTCGTGTGTGTGTGTGTGTTGTGCCATGTCATCATGACTCACTTCCATAGGACGGGGAGTTTTGGTGTCCCTTAACTTCTGGCGCCACTTTAGAGGTACAGTATGATGTAACAAAAACTTAGAGGGAATCAGGAGTCCCCTAGTTGCCTTTTCAGTGTAACAAATTATATATAAAAAGGGGTGTAAGTACACAATAATACATAAATAATAATAAACCACTGTCTTAGTTTATTCTTTGTTTGTTTTTTTGGAAAGATGCATTTCTGGCGCTATTTTTGGAGGTGAAACGTTTACAGGATGGATATGTAAAACATAATATCATTGCAGCTTTAGGATTAGGAGGGTGACATGGGTCGACTCGCTTCCTCTCCCATCGGCCAGCCCCCAACCCCCTTTCTGTTCTCTCATCCTCCGGGGATAGTGGGCTTTGGGAAAATAGCAAAATGAGTGTTTTCTCAAAGCGCCCCCTTTCCTTGTTTCCCTGCTCTTCTATCCATTCCTTGCCTACTCCCACCATTAACCCTTTTTTTGTTTTTCCCACAGTGGCTAGCTGTGTGCACTGGACAAAGAAATCACAGGCCATCTGAGGTCAAGAAAAGGGGGGAAATGAGAGATGAAGGGGTGAAGTTAAAAGACTGATGCCGGAAATACATTCCTCAGTGGTGTTTGTAAGATTTGAGGTAGGAAAAGACCAATGCAACAAAATTCGAGCAAGTTGGACCAGTCTAACTTGGAAATGGAGGATGGCTATGATAACAAAAAAGAGCTGGCAGGAGAAGAGAAGTGAAGTGAAAAACATATGAATTAAGGAGGAGACAGAGGAGCAGCAAATGGGGGTGTCTGTGCCAGGATGACACATGTAAGAGATAGTGCAGCACATATCTGCACAGTTTATTAATGAGAAACAAATGGAGCAGAAAGACCCTCAAGAAAAAAAGATTTAAGGCTCAACAATAGAGACTGATGGGAGTTTTTAGTGATGAAACCAAAGATTAAAATGCGGAAAATATGGCTGGGCTGTGAGCAGTCTACCTCTCCCCTTCATTCTCTCACTCTCTTTGACCTTCAGTGCCTCCTGAACCTCTGATGCCCACCACCTAAATCTTCTGCTGTTTTTTTTTTTTCATCCACTGACTTACCAGGACAAGTGCAGAGAGAGAGTGCTGGGGCACAAGTGAAACAATATTGTCCAAAGGGAAATTATATAATTTGGCAACACAGAAACAAAACAAAGATTGCTATAACTTTGTTATAATAAAGAACTGAAACTTGAAAATCCTGACTATAGCCAGCATATCTCAAAACCACTTTTTATCCTTCTCCATTACAATTTCTCCTTTACATTTCAAGGAGTGCTACTTCTCCCTTTTTCAATTTATGAGAAATGTTCTGTTGAAGTGTTTACAGATTAAGAAGCTTCCACTATGGAAAGCCCCCATCATCTCTCCTGTGGCATATCTCTCCTCTTAGTATACTGTGTTTCCATTCCCATTCATCCAGGGATAGAGACAGCATGAGCTGGCATGGAAAATCCCACCTCACTTTAAACTCAAACACACAGCAGCCTAGCATTACAGTTTGGACAGAGTGTTGCGATCCTAACTGAAGCCTTTCAGGAGAATTCAACGTCCACCCTCCCTCGCTCTCCCCCCGTCCCCACCAACTCTGTCCAATACCAGTCAGCCTCAAGAGTTTACATTTGAAACTGGGTTCATAGAGGTACAGTGACTCGTCTCTGGTATTCTTCATACAGATTAAGTTAAAGGGCCACAGGAAGGAATATTATGACTACACTGTAACTTGATTCTCTGATTTCTTGTTATCATGCAGTTTGTTCCCAATAAGTCTTGACTCACTTAGAATCAAGCTGAAAAAGCAGGGGCCACTGTAGGCGACTTTTTTGGAGCCTATGGCAGCTTAAATTCAAAGCAAGATAGCGACAATCAAACAGGCAGCCCAAGGCATAAGAGTTCATTAGAACACAGCTGCAGTACAAGATTAAAATGCCAAACACTCATAGCCATTAACCACTGCCTGAGCAAAACATAAAATAGTTTATATCAGATCTGTAAACTTGAGATTAGAGTTAGACTTGTGTCACAATTTTGACCTGGTAAGAAAACAACAGGCAGGCCTTCCAAAGCCATAATCTTTAATATGTAATGATTAGGCCTAGCATTGAAGGGCCTTGTCTTAGCTACTGTATGTAAAAAATACTAAGATGGCTTTTAAATGCAAGTGTTCAAATGCTGTATCATTCTAATTGGCAGCATTCAGGCAGCTGAAAGAGTTGCAATTTGCCTATGATGACTTGTGACTTGACTAGGACTTGCTCTCAGGTACTTGAGACTTCACTTGAGATTTTAACAATACTCGAGACCAGGACTTGCTTTTTGGTAAGTCCTACTCTGTAAGGTTTGGTATTTTTAGCAGTAAAAAATGACAGCTAAATTCTAACGGGACAAACTGGCCTGTGCAATTGTGCAATGCAAAATTATTACTTCATAGTTAAAAAAAAAAAAAAAACTTTGGTACAGACCAAAACACCATAAAAAGCAGGAGTGAGAGGCGACTTGGACTTAGACCTCAATCAGTAGACAAATCAAATCAAATCAACTGTAATTGTCACCTCCACAGTCATGCATAATACAACACAGTGAACTTCGTTCTCATTTAACCCATAGGATTAGGAGCAGTGGGAATCACTGTGCAGCAGCGGGCAAACTCCAGTTCTAAGCCAGTGCCTTGGTCAAGTGCACTGACAGGAGAATTCACCTAACATAGATGTTTTTGATGGTGGGGGAAACCGGAGCACCCAGGGATAAAAATGCAAACTCCACAGAGAAAGACCCTGCCCAAGAATTGAACCCAGGAACTTGTTGCTGTGAGGGGACCATGCTAACCACTGAGGCACTGTGCGACCCAGCTTTGACCTTGACTCAGATGAGAGGAGGTGATCCCACACACACACACACAGAGACATCCAGGGTGAAAACAAACATTTCCTCACTCGGATGGCTCACCTCCTTCTTTGGTGCGTAGCTGCACCCAGGGCGACCAGTCAGATGGGCCCTGGCTGCTGTGACAGGCCACCCTGACAGCATAGAGGCTGTGGGGCTCCAGGTCCCCGATGAGGTGTGCAGCTGGTGGGATATTCACATTCTGGTTGTGGATCATCTTATCTGTGCCTCCTGTGAAGGACTCTCCCAGATGTTTGGCCTGGAACATTCAGATAACAAACTTACATTCGTTACAGCCTCTACCTGCCTTCACACTGCGACCAGATTTGGTGGGTAATCTGTTTTATTACTTTATGGCAGAAACAGGAAGAGGACGCTGTTCTAAAGCCAAAGTTTTTGGCAATGGCAGAAGAACTGAAGAATTGATGGAGAAATCGCTTCCAACATGTACATAATTTATAAGTATAGCCTAAGAAAAAACTTAAACTATAGAAATACAAACAAGTGCAGAGCAACAACAGAGAACGACAACATGTAGAGACATCATTTTTGTGATAGAAAGCAACTGGATTATAATGGGAATCTTAATTAACACTAGCAATACCACCTTCACGAGGTAACTGTTTATAATTAACAATATCTTGATTATTAATAAAACTATTGCATTGAATCAATGTTGAAAATAGATGGTTAAAATTAGTTGTGAATATTGTAAATGTAACTGCATTTAAAAAGATATTGTGGAAGAAAAGATCGAAGGTTGGAGTCGGCGCATAATGGTGTTGGTGTGTGTGCGTTAATTGCCAGAAATGGTGTAAAATCTGCTTCATTGCTGTTTTGAACGTGACCCAGACTCAGTAAGGTGCAATGAAAGCAGAACCCATCAACAACAAAATCCCAGGCAGAAATCTGCTGTCTCTGCAAACTCTCTGTGGTAAACACATTTAAAGAGGAACACAAGGTAGGAAAAAATCCTTCATTTCAGCAATCTTAAAACCACATTAAAGTTGCCAGTCTGGACCATTATTCTCTGCTGCATTGCTCATTGCTTATCAAGTGGCTACCGCAGGCTACAGGCTGCACTTCACAGGGCGGCCTTTACAGTAAGAGCTGAAAACTTATAAATAATAGACCAAATGGGCAGCCACACAAACAGATTGTGTGTGTGTGTGTGTGTGTACAGCAGGTGCTGTTATGCAATGCTTTGACAATGACTTTAAAAACAGTACAAGTATTCAGAGGTCAAATATGTAGCTGGGTGAGTGGTGGCGTGAGTAAAGTGGTGTGATCCCAAGGAATATTAAGTTGTATGAATGAGGACTGTATGAATGTGTGTGTGTGTGTGTGTGTGAGACAGAGAGAGAGAGCGAGTCATTCTTGACTCGATGAATCACCGTTCAGCCTGTAAACAACTGTGTTTAATCTAATTGTACAGCTCAGCCCTGAGTCACACTTCAGCCTGCATTCCCCTTGTATGGCTCAGACCGACAATACCTGCTGTCACTGCCTTTTCCTGTTTTCTTTAACTGACTTTCTCTCTTTCTTTCTTTTGTTCTCTCTTTCTCTCTTTGGTTCTTTCTGTCTTTCTTTTTTTTGCTTCCTCCTTTTGTTGAGCACAGTAATATCTCTCGGCTTTCTACACTGTAGCCTCTTTCATGTTTCTCTTCGCCACACAATGGACCGTAAAATTGTGATTTTTGCCCCATTTTCCCGGAGCCGGCCCCTCGCCTTGTTCCCCTGTGAGGGCTGAGGGGGTGAGGGGAGGGCTGAGGGGAGGGGGCAAGAACAGCAAGAGGTATGAGGGGCAGCTTTATTAGAACCAGACGTTTTGGGGTGGTGCTGCGCTGCTCCCTTCTCCAGGAGAAAATGTTCCTCCGCTCAGCTACGGGCTGTAATGGCCACAGAGCAGGATAGTGGCAGAGAGACACTGACACAGAGAGAGAGGGAGTGGTGCTTCATAAGATTAGTTCAGGAGGCCACTTTCCCAGAGAGAAATCTGATCCACTAGTACGTGAATCAAGCAGGGTGGGGTAGAGGATGAATTAAGAGACGAAAAGAAAAGCAAGCTCTCTTTTCTTTCAAATTAGGCTTGCATTAGGAAAGGCCCTGGTCGTCCGAGTACCGCAAATAGAGGGAGAGTGATGTATTTGTTTAGCATGCAGGTCGAACTGTTGCAGTGATTTTTCCAGGCTAGTTTTCTCAGCTATACTTGTGGTATTCTCCTCTCATATTCCTCTCATGCTGTCTCACCTGAACAGAGCAACGGATTATCGGGTAGTCGCCTCCAAAACCCGGCTGCCATGATAAATGGAGACTGGTCTGAGTGATCTCCCCAGCTCTCAGATTCTGAGGCTGGGATGGGAGTACTAAAGAAAGAGAGAAATGCCCAAAAATGCAGTTAACAATTTTAAACAGGAGAAGTCAGTACAAAATGAATGAAGAGGGCCGGATGAAATGTTTCGGCTTCCACAGGGATGCACCTACCAGTGATGGTACCGGATCCAGAGGTGGCCACACCTTTGCGGTTATGGGCCTCACAAGAAAAGGTGCTGGTCCTGTTCAGACCTGGGCGGAAAAAAATTAAACAACATGCACATGTGAAGCGGGAACATTCAGGGTCTTTGGAAACCAAGAATCCTTGCTCAGCATGCTAAGTTGCACATAATGTTGAGAAACGGTGTGATAGTTCAAACTAAAGTGAGAATAGCGTGAGGTTAAGAGTTTCCATAAGGTAATGTAATCTCTCTGTCAGCAGTATTCTGATTGGTTTTGGGGTTAGTATTTGCTTGCTGATGTGACGGTACATTTCTGAGAGACTGGCCCGCACAATGAACGTATCAGTTTTGGCAAGTAATTACTGTAGGTCTACTGTAGCACAGACCCTAACCCTTTCAGAAAAATAAATCAAACAGGTCTGGCAGGAATGACGCAAACCTGCATAGGACCAAGCTGTGTCAAGTATCTTTCCGCTACATTTCATCAAAATCAGACAAGCAGTCATGGTCTGCAGACCTGTAAAGTTTCAGCAACCCTTCCTTCCAACACCTTCATGTTCTGTTAGAATTGGTCCCAGTGTGTTTGACTTATGATGCTCAATTCAAACCTTTCACTTTTGATTATAGTTCCCGCCTCAGCCTAATATGTATCACTTTTTCGTGTTAGACCTGGGCAGAGACTAAAACAAAAATGTAACTAATTATATTTTTTCCCTGTTTTTTGACAGACACGTATTAAGATTATTAAAATTAAGCTATGTTGTCTTAAAACTGATCGATAAATCTTATTGAAAATAATCAATACATGAATGCACAGTAAGCACTGATGATTTGCAGGTCGAAAGATGCCTAGGTTTAACTCGGCTAAATTTGATTGAATGGTTAAAGGTTTGTGGGCATCTGTGTTACATATAACTGTTGTTTCAACAGCATTTCAATTATTTCTTAATTGGTAGTAAGGACCTCAGGCTTCAGGCTTTACACTGAAATGAAGTCACTGAAAATCATTTGAAACATTATTTTTAACTGGAGGTCTAAAAATCCTTCAACCAAATTTAGACCTAGTCGACTTTTGACCTGCAAATAACTTACAGGGTGAAGAAGACTGCATTTTTATACCGGTTTTACAAAAAATCTCAACTAGACTGTGGAATTCAACTCTAAATCAACCACCCTGCACTCATTCTTAAACTTGAGAATCTCTAACCTACATAGTCTGCATGACTGTGGTTCTCGATAGTGAAAAAACGGTTGAAGTTGAACATGTTTTGCAGTGTAGTTTTGAGAACAAAGGGCACGGTCGTGTTGAGGTCCAGGTGTACAAGGCTGAGCTGCTGCCTTCAAGAGGCTGGGGCTCCTCTGAAGGGGGCAGAACACTGTGACACACACTGACATTCAACGGAGAACGAGTCCTCTCACAAAGTGACTCACAGCATGCTCACAAACGCGAATCATTCCACAACACAAGACAGGCTTACAATCAGACACACACACACTGAAACATGTGACATTCAAGTTTTACCACTGTCATCTAACGCCCTAACATTGCCCATCAGCCACAAACTGAAACTCGCACAGAAGCACGCAGTGTGTTGCTCTGCGCCGACGGCACCATGCCTCCATTGTGCTGTGGCCGGAAAAAGAACAGGGGGTACGATCCTCGCTGGGCGAAGCCAAGGGTTGTGAGAGAGGAAAAGGGGGGAGGGAGAGGTGAGGGATGACCACTGGCTGTGGTGTGGGTGAATGAACTGCTCATCAGGCCGTCTTGAAATTGCGCCACTCACCCTTCTGTCTCTTTCCTTCCCTATCTGCAAACCGCAGCACAACATCCCCAGACCAGCTGAGAATGTCATAATCGGTCACTCGGAAGAACTCCTGAGCGCATGAGCATTACAGTGTTGACCAATAGTGTTAATGTCAGCTTTGAATAACAGAGTATAGTCCTGGTGCTTCCTTTCCTTGGCTGACATGTACAGTCCAGTCAGAAAGTATTAGGACTGTGACATACTTTGCTTTTCATAGTTTTGTTTATGTCCTCCAGCATAATGGATTGAATGCTATCATAATTTCCATTATTGATTAAGCTAATCATCTTTTGATTAATTTAATAAACTGGAAAACGTTAAAAAGTCATCACAAATACCAATGGGCGATGTCTTCAAATTGTTAGTTTTTCGATGATATATCAGACATAGAAAATTGTCGAATGCTCGGATCAGAGAAGCTGAAACCGGTGAATGTTTTCACATTTTTGCTTGATGAATGACTTGAAACAGTTAAACATTTTGGCACTTATTGGATTTGAAATGAAACAATGACAACGAAAACAGTGCTGACTTTCCTCATTAAGAGAATTTGAGGGTTTTCTCTTCAATATTTGGTGAACAGTACCAAGATGCCAAGTCTCTGCTGATGACTTCAGACAGTCAATGGCTAAAGCAAATATCATACACTATACTAGAACTTGTTTGAAGTTGTGTTAACTTGTTCAAGTGCTTTCTGCCCTAAAACTGGTGGACAAGGCATAAAAAGAGCTTCGGTTCCTACACTGATGTGAATGGAAACTGTCTCAAACTTGTGGTTACGAGGACATGTGTTGCCTTCCTTAATGTACTTCATACCATTTCTCTTTTTGGGCATTCTGAAAGATTATTTGTGTTTGCCTTGGTTTAGACATGTGCTCTGCCAGAGCAGCTGTCCATTCCAGAGACGTGAATGTAGGTTACCGTCAAACGGATCCTGGCCAGCACCAGCCAGCCCTACTCTGATCGGTCAAACCAGATCCTTAAACTGGCCGCTGTAGCCTGCTCCTCCCTGCTTCCACCTGACTCAGCCTGTCCTCCTACTACTGGACTTAACACAGGCCAGCTATCTGGCAGGCAGCTGTGGTTTGCATTCAAGCAGCAACAGAAACCTTTCTCTCCTTCTTGCTTTTATCTCCCTATGCCCTCTGCCCATCTATTTTCCTTCCCCTAATAGTCCCTCTCGCGCCTGCTGCGCTCCCTTTACCCGTCAACCACACAACCAAAAGGCACATCCTGAATGGATCCACTGGCACTGTGCCAGCCAGCCTGCTCTCTCTGGGGAGGGTGGTTATTTGGTGGTTTTGTTTAAACCGTGGAGGGGGGATTTGGAACCCTTTGAAACTATAGAAGACAGTTGCTGTGTAGCTTTTGAAGTAGTACATTATAATCAGTCTTAATGTTTTACATTAAAACCAATGATTTTGTCTTGTTTCTAGTCATTTAAAAACTTTGCTTTCTTGAGGCCACAAGCTGCTGACAGGGACTTCTTCTTGACTAATGTAGTGCTGAAATGGGTAGTCGATTAATCCATTCGGCAGAAATCCCAATAATTCCGATAATTGTTTAATCGTTTAACTCCTTTATCAAGCAAAAATGCCAAACATTTTCTGGTTCCAGTTTTTCAAATGTGATGCTTTGCTGTTTTTGGGTGTGTATTTTATCTAATTACAAACTGAATATCTTTGTGTTTTGGACTGTTGGTCGGAAAAAAGTACAAATTTGAGCTGACCTCGAGCTCTGCCAACATGTAATGGGCATTTTTAGTATTTTTTTTCACATTTTATAGACTAAACAATTAACAATTAACTTTTAGTGATCCATGGACATTGGAAGGTATCAGTGCAAAGTGAGAGCCCTTGAGGAATTGATTGCGGCTGTATGTTTTAATGTGTCTGACAAAGCTGTGTACATGTGGCCTTGACTGCTGAGGTAACAGCGAGTGAAAGGTGATACCTGTGAGGTTGAGTGTGGAGGGTGACAGGGCCACCGGGTCCTTCAGGGAGTTGAGGGGAGCCCCGTCCTGCAGCCAGATGACCCTGACTGGCTCTGGAGGTCCGTGGGCCACACAGCTCAGGCTCAGGGATATGTTGGCCACTACAGACATGTGCTGCGGCTCCGTAGAGAAATGAGGAAGGCCTGAGAAAGAATTAGCTGAATCAGGGTCTCGACTCTTTTAACAATCCAAATAAGACTGTAGCGCTCAGAGGAAACATGCTTATTTTTGTAGCTGTCTTTGTACGTCAGGGGAGCTGAAGATGAACTCACCCTCCAGCAGAATGCTCCCCTCCTCAGACAAAGTCTGGTGGCTTTCTATTTGAACAGCACATCGGTAGGAGCCCATGTCGGGAAGCTGGACCTTCTCAATACTGCGTATAAAAGGGTATGATTTGACAGGTTTCATAAAGATCAAGCAACGACAAACCAAACTAGTAAAGTAGGGAGATAGATGCACAGACCCTGATTATTTTCCTTCCAAATGTTGCCATCCAATCACACCAGGATAAAATACATTGAGCCACAGCAGGAAAGGCACATGGGATTTTGCGTGGGTTATATAATTTCTTTTAGACTTAATTTCAAAGTGCTTCACGGTGGCTGGAGGTCAACGTGGTGACGTAATGGTGGAGGAACAGGAAACGAATACAATCACAGCAGATGCATGACTGGCATTTTTAGGCCAGGTGTGGCTGCCTTGCAACAGATTAACCTTTATCATTCAATCTCACGCACTGACATGACAAAAGCAGCCTGCATGTGTAGCACCGAAAACCGCTGCCTACCTGAGTGTGCTTATGATCGTCCAACTGTTGCTGCCGGTGTGGACTTGGAACTGGTTGGTGTCTGCGTACTGAAGTGGCACGCCGTCCCTCAGCCAAAGCACATCTGGGGGGTCCTCCTCCTCGCCCCCTGTACCCTTCAGGGTGCACTGCATCGTAACAGGTTTGCCCAATGAAGAGATGACCGTAGCGGGACTCCGCCCAAACTCCAAATCTTTGATTAAGAGAGTGAAGAGGCAAGACTAGGCGATAGTTTTTCTGTCGGTCATTAAAATAAACCTTACGTACAGTACACATTTACAACAAGTTTTTCCCAGCCAAAAAACCCTATTTGTTGTAAAATAAGGTTGTAAACAAAAAGGAAATATGAATCACATTAAAGAAATCCCCTCAGAGCAGCACCAGCTTCTCGTTTAGAGCAATCTGTGCTTGTGTGAGGTTAGCCAGGTAGGTCACCATCAGCAGGTCATTGATGCTGGAGTTGAGCATGATCTCGAAGTCCTCGGCTGAGATGGAGATCGACTGCTGTGTGATTTAGTAGCTTCTATTATAGTTCTTTTGTTTGGGATTTTAAATTATATGATTGTATTTTTTTTTTTTTTTAAGGTAAGGTTATAACCTTATTTTACAACAAATAGGGCCACTATTTGATGAATTACTAATCAAACTAATAATATGATGAATTACTAATTAACTAATGAGAATCTTAATTATTAAATAATGTATAGATTTTTTTTTACCCATTAATCATGTCTTTATCACATGTCAAATAATAGTAAAACATGCCCATCACAAGTTCCCATAACAGTTTGAAGGTGACATCTTCAAACTGTCCAAAACCCAAGGATTTCTAGTTATACAAAACACAGAAAAGCAACAAATGTTGACATTTGAGAAGGTGGAACCAGCACACTTTTTGGTTTAATGAATGGCTTAAATGCTGAATTGATTACCAGTATTGTTGTTAACTTATCAATTAATCAACTGATCTTCTCACCACTAAAAGCATCATTTGGTTGTGTGCTCGTTCTGAGATATGTTGATTTTTGCCTGACAGGCTTGATTTTGCCATAGCTGAGATACAATAACAGCAGGTGAACCCACACCGGTTTTTGAATGAGTCCAGTTATCGTGCGTCCCCGACAGAGGGGCTGACCTAAGAAGGACAGAGCTGATACTGGGACAAAGACTCCTTGTTGGAGGACGGCTGCTCTCGCTGCTCCGGCAGTGTCAGAGCACAGAGAGCTCAACACAAACGCCAAACATATTCAGGGTTTCGCTCAAACACCAATGATAGGCCTGCAGGTCGTCTGCCAAGATGTCTGTGTATCTGTTCAACATCCAAACAAGGACGTGGAGAGGGTCGTCATAAGTATGATGAGTATGAACTTGTTCTGCTTTTTCTCACTTTTAAGACATTCGACAGAAATGAGAAGTATTCCTGATAATGTTGAGGGCAAGGCGTGCATGCGGTTTCAAAGATAAAAGAATGGTCGAATTTTACAAGGACCCGTGTATATGATCGTGCATAGATCTCTCGTACAGGAATGCTTTTCTTTCTTATGCATCATAAAATAAAAATGCGAAGCATCCATAGAGCAGACCAAGGCACGGCACGACTACTCCTTGTCTTGACAGATTGATATAATAGATAATGGATATGATAACGAGAACGTGCAAACTTGGCTTATGCTCTTGAATTTCAGGACAAGAATCAATCACACGGGTTTCACTGAGTGATGCCTGTAAAGACTTCCTCAAGCTTGTCAACCCGCCTTCCTAGACTGTTTCATGGCCAGCCTTCAACCTCTGACCGCTTCACTGTGACCCCACAGGACTCCACTGCAACCCATCTCACGCAAACACACAAACACACACAATTCAGCTACTGATGACAGACCTGCAATGTAAACAGCACACTTTGGCAGCACTTATTTTACTCATGAGTAGAACATGCCCTTGATTCTGTAAATGTGCATTAATACACACACACATAGACAACCCAGCATTCAAAAAGCTTGTTCTGGGAGGGTGCATTAAATGAAGGGGCCCGCTGAGTCTCTGCTTCACCGCCTCTCTGTCTCTCTGTGCCTTTTGGCATTAAAAGTCATTCCTCCCTTTATTTTTAAGCTTGGCTGAGCCCTTTCAGTAATCTGCATGGCCCTGACTTTGATTTTTTTCCAGTGCCATATTGAACAAAAACAGCCCTACTTTCTTTCTCTGTCTCTTAGCGCCGCATTCATATAATAATAAGCTTGTAAACCTTTTATGAGAAGGCAGAGGAAGACAGCGAGAGCCGGCCGTGGTTAAAATGTGTGTGTGTGTGTGTGTGTGTGTGGCCTGTCTCCAATGATTCATTTGCGCTTAACGACTCCATCTCCTCCCTTTTGTACCCTGAATTCCCAATTCGAGGTCCCACACTTTTGTTTTTTACACGATCTCTCTCTTTCCGCCCCATCTCTACTCCTTCTCTCTCCCAGAGAAAATGCACAGATGTTAAATGTCAGTGGACATGCCACATACCAAAAATACCCGACACAGTCCGGGTATTTATCCTCCCCTCACTCCCTTCTTTATCCTTCTGGCTTTTTAATGCTACGTCCATTCACTGCCGCGCCTTTGCCCTTTTCTCATTTAGCCTCCTTTTCATGCCATTCTTTGGATTCATCGCTACACATTTTGCCACCTCCCCTCC
Source organism: Coreoperca whiteheadi (assembly GCA_011952105.1). Lineage (NCBI taxonomy): Eukaryota > Metazoa > Chordata > Actinopteri > Centrarchiformes > Sinipercidae > Coreoperca > Coreoperca whiteheadi. The sequence goes on along the minus strand of CM022478.1, from coordinate 5,204,222 downwards.
CAACTCTTTCTCCTCCACTCTTGCCCCCTTACCCCATCCATCAATGAACTGCTTGAGCCTGACTCAGACTGGCTCTGACTCACAAACCAAAGCATTTGCCCCCCTGAACCACTCCTCATCCCTCATGTAGCTGCTGAGGCCAGAGGTACAGCTCCCAGAGAGACAGCATGACCATAATGGTCAAAACACATGAGCTGAAAGGTGGAGGCCCCTTCAGGGACTCCGCGTTTTCATCCACTGGTTGCAGTAGCAGATGGATGCCAAAATTTTAAAGGCACAGTTGTTTTTTAGAGCAGATAAGGACTTCTAATTGATGGCTGGCAGGGTTTCCACGCTTGTGGTCCTGATGTAAAATGACCTGGTATGTAAACAGTTTTCTAAAGGAGTCTACTTTCCACCTTCCTATAGAGCTAAACAGCAGAGTCCTCTCTCTGTTGCTCTTCTATATGCTTGGGAAGTGAGTTCCCAAGGTGTTATGATTCTCCCACTTCGCAGCAGGATTTATTTTAAGCCCTTGCCCTTCTCCTGCCTGGAATACATCTCTCTCAAAGTACACCAGAAATGCCACGACTGGTGGGAATCCTGCTCTGGATACCTGGTTTGGACGAGTTCCCAGAAAGAGCACACATTTTGCAGAAGGGTTCCTGTTGGCCCTGAAAAAAAAAAAGATCCTTTCGCACTCCAGCATTTGATGGTGGTCGATAACAAACCGTTGATCACCTTTTACCTGCTGTCACTGAATCCACATCAGCAGAATATACTGTAAGTCACTTTGAGTAGGCTATTAAGTATTAAAATCCTAAGCCTGATTGAACCAATGCAACTTATTCTTTTATTTGTTTTCTTTGATCACCTCGTTTTACAAGGCTTTTTTTTTTTTTAATAGTGTAGTGAATTCCTGCATGTTGGCCAGATGTTGAACGCGCCCGCAGCTGTGGTCGCGCTCGCCGCCCCAAAGCAAATGAATGTAATGAGTTAGGAGCAGAGGGCTGACTGGGCTAATTGCTCGTTACGATGCTTTTCCAGGCACCGAAGGTGACAAACAACTGTCAGATTGGACCCAAGCTGCTGCTGCTGCGGCTGCTCAGTAGAAATTAAACCTTACCTGTCAGTGAGCCGGCGGTGACTGGCCTCCAAGCAGACAAAATGACGCCGAGGAGAAACAAATACCACTTTGACCCGCTCATGCTTTGTCTTGAGAGGAGATCGCCTCTGAAAGTGTGCTTTCTGAGAAGAGCCGTCATCTTGGAAACGTCGCCCGACTCCATCACCGCATCTCAGCAGCCCCACGAACCAGAGTTGTGCGCAGGAAAAAAAAGTTTCGCCGTGACTCCGGCCCTAGCTGGAAAAAGTGATTATCCACGGATGGGACGCGTCGTTTCGGTTCCCGTTTTAAGGAGACAGGCTGTGTAAAAACAATCTGCTCATAAGTCGTGTTGTTTCGGCTGATCACAATAGGCCTGTCCACCAAACTTTCAGTTAACCCAAAAAGTGAAGAGCACAGGGCGCCCCGAGCGCTGATTTAACTTTGGATTAAGTTGCCCAAGGCCGAGCCTATTTGTAGAAACCGATGAGGTACTTTTAAACCGGTGTTTCCTGCAGTCTGTCGTCCATATAGTCTCTGGTTCCCTCAGACTCTCTCTCTCTTTTCCCTCTCCCCCTTCAAACAGGATTCAAATTCCTCAACCCAAGTTCTTTCCACCCTCCTCCTCCTCCTCCCCCTCCTCCTCCTGAGTCTCCCTCCTTTTCCCAGAGGATGGGAGAAGCCCTGCGGCATGCTGATTGTCTCAACACAATCCCCCATTCGCCCTTTAACTACACACGCGGATCCCCCCCTCCCCCGAAGTTGTAAATAACCCAGCAAATCACCTGCTTCCCGCTTGAAACAAAGTATATGTGTCAGTCTGTGACAGAGCCTGTGTGGCACTGCCCATGCGTGTCACAGCATGATAGATAACAGAGTATAAATCAGTCTGCTTACTAAATGAGACACAGCGAGTTAAAGACATGTCATCATTGTGTAGGCTATTAAGGAGCAGTCAGGCAGCCTACTTTGCTTTACCTGTTCCACTTGTTTAGTAGCCTAATAATAAATAATTTCCCCTTTAGATGCATTCATGTCAATGTTTTTATTTGTGGATATCTCCATATTGTGCCCAGGTTTAGTTTGATCAAACTGACTGCTGTTTGTACTTGTTATAAATGCCCCCACACATTTTGCATGGTTTTCTTCTGCTTTTGCATTATTGGTTTCATATATTTAACATCATGTTTAGGATGCTCAAAACACACTGCCACATGAACAATTCAGCTGATTAATATGTTCGTGTAAAAACAAAAGATTAAATGAGTAAAATCAAATTGCTCCTCGACGTCTGGAAAGTTCCAAAAACCAAAAAATTCTGTCCCCCAATGAATGTCACCATTGGCCTATAAACTAAAAACATCAAGTCACTTTAACATTTCAATTTGAGTGACTTTCTGCCATCTGCTTAAAATGTTTCAACAGCCAGCCAAGATGATTAAAGCCTCTTGATGGAGGATGGGGAAAAATGGGAAGAGACCAAAAATGCATTACAATAAAGTAATAGTAATAATATTCTGAATATTCGTTTTGTATTGTTACTCCACATAACTGGGATTATGCCATCAGACAATCTGGGAATTTGTTCGAAAATACCACTTCAGCCGCAGCAGACATCATCAGCTGTAGACTAAATACATGCTGCTGTCCCTGATTGCCATCAGATAGGGAGCAGCAGTGTGGGGCTTATTGTGTTGATGTCGACTGAGCTGTCTGAGGTGACTGTGTGTGTTTTGGTGCTAGGGCTAGCTGCCGGCGAGAAGGCCCTGCAGAGTCCACATACAATTCATGAATAATTGACTTGCTGCGTAGATTCCTGTTCTTTTCCTTTTCCCATGAAAACGTTGGGAGGTGCTGGGACTCAGGTTGCAAAGACCTGGGTCCCACTGGCCCTTTAAGAGTGGCTCTGTGGACAGTGTTGTGTTCCCAGGGTCTTTAATGGAGACAGAGAGGGACTGAGAAAGACCCCATTGTATATGCTCTCTTTTCAATAGGAGCTTGAGCAATGGTGCTCTCACTGCTCCCAGATAGAAGCGCAGGGAGGGGTGGGTGGGGGGGGGGGTGTCACCGAGGGGGTCCTGTACAAGAAAGAGGGGTGTTCTACTCAAAGACACACAGTTTTGGGGCTGGATGGGCCTGGAAGGAATGAATGTTTGGGTTTTGAGGTTTTGAGGGGGGGGGGGCATCAGCTCCGCAGGACTCAGTGTTTAGGTTTAAGCCACACCAAAAGCCAGCAAACCGGATTCACCGAACACCAAGACTTAAAGACTTATGGATCCTTAGACGAAGCTAAAGTGGATTAATAGTCTTGAAAGCACATGCTTCTAGTAAGAAAGCCACTTGTACCAACAAAACAAGTTATATGGACACGAGTTATTATGTTCTGTCACAAAGGTAGACTGCAGTGACAATATCCTAGTTAGTCTCCACTGCCTGCTGAACAAATTAGTTTCGAAGGAGAGTCCCCATTGGCTGCAAGACATGGGAAACACCTTCCTACTGCCTTCCCAGCTACAGGGCCACCCAAACCTCTTCTTCTTCTTCTTCTTCTTCATCTCTTACTGCAGACTGGATGCAGCCAGACAAACTGCTTCCCCCAACCTGTTGATACATCACAAGGACTGTAATGACACGTGACTGCCTAAAGTTCAGATAGGCTCATCTGCCCTCTGCTGGTGGAAAATGCAAAGCCGTCATACTGCACATGAGACCAAAATACTCCGAAATTACAGTAATTTACATGTATACAGTAAATACAGGGTGTGATGTTGAGTTATGTTACATTAAAACCACATAACTTGTACTTAGTGTATAAGTTGTAGCAAATGCATGTGTGTCAGTATGCTCACAATAGGAGCATACATTCATTTAGGGTATAATGTACTTTGAAAGATAGGTTCATGGGTTTTGAAGTAATCTTCTAACAATACTGACCTGCCCATTGACAGAGGTATTGGTCGCTGCAATTGTTCCTCCTGTCCATATCGGCCGTAAAGACATCCCTTCTTAAACAATTTCAGTGTGAGTGATGGGGGACAAAATCAACAGTCCTTTGTATGTGGAAAAATGACTTCTTAAATTGTCTGTACGATAATTTCCTAGTGTAAAAATATGAAAAAAATCTCTTTAACATCACAAATATAACTTCCCTGTGCACAGGAACAATCCGTACAAATATATTTTAGTAAACTTCTTTTAGACCCTTTTCCCTTTTGTCAAGACAGCATCCCACCCAACAAGGTACCTGCAGTGTGCGCCCAGATTCAGCCAGAAAAATACATATTATTCAGCATCCTGCACAAAACACATAACCTAACTTAGTCCAACTGAAATTAAATTGCATTCTTTTTTAATGCTACAGCATACATTTCTGCTCTATAAATCGCCTGTCCTGTGTTCTATTTTGAGAAAAAAAATCAGAAACCACAAGGGAGAAATCTATATTAATTTACTGATTAATTTAGCAGTATGTTTTGTACTTTTAACAATGAATCTAAAGACTCCCTGCAAATCCTCCTTGAGAAAAGCCAAAGCAAATTATCACATAGAATTAATCTCTGGTTCTTTTACAAATCCGTTGCGATTGTGGAAAGCAGTAAATGTAAATAAAAACAAATCCTCTATTTCTATTCCTTCTCCTGTTACGTGTAATGAATGAATGGAAATCAGTTTGATATGGCAAACTCAGAAAACTTAAACTGAAACTTAAAAGTAAGCCTCTGGCTCATGTGCCCTCCTTAAACCATACCTCTCAGTACACCCTGCAGGCCTTCACCTCCTCTGCTGTTAAGGAGGCACTTCAAGCTATTGACTGCAGGAAAGCAACTGGGGAGGAAAGACTAGACCCTTGTTTCTTAAAGCTCAGTGCCCCAAATATTGCTGAACAAATTACATACCTCTTTAACCTCTCCATTTCTACTGGCGTTATCCCTCAGGTCTGGAAATATGCACATGTAGTCGCACTACAAAAGGGTGGTGATAAAAGTGATCTTAAAAACTATTGGCCAATTACTAAACTGTCCTGTCTTGCTAAAAGTCCTGGAGTCATTAGTAGTTAGTAATAATCAGCTTAAATATTCAGCTCAAACATATTCAGTATGTCTACTCCAATCTGGTTTCAGAGCTAAACATACTACTGTCACTGCTATTACACTGGTTATAAATTATATTGTATCTGCTGTTGACAAAGGGAAATATTGTACTGCCCTCTTTGTTGATTTATCAAAAGCATTTTGTCATGGCTGATCATGCTTTGCTACTACGGAGTCTAGGTGATATTGATTTTGATTTTAAGTCCTTAAGCAAATGGTTTCAGGGCTATCTGTCTCATCGGTCTGTGTTTCTACTACTGTCAAAGGGGGTTCCACAAGGTTCGATTTTGGGTCCTGTCTTGTTCACAATTTATATTAACAATATTACATCATTTCTAACAAATTGTAATGCCCATCTTCATGTGGATAATACAGTTCTGTATTGTTTTGAAAATACTGCACACTCAGCCATACTACAACAAGCCTTTGACAAATTGCAAGATGCATTTTTATTTGAAATTAGTCCTGAATGCAAACAAGACTAAATACATGCTATATTACTAAACACAGATATTATTAACAACAGTTTGCATATTTCCACTATGAATGGACAGAGTATTGATAGAGTATCAGAGTATAAATATATTGGTATGTGGTTGGGTCAAAAAGTTACATTTCACATTGACAAACTAGTCAGCAAGCTACGACAAAAAAATTGGATATTTGTACAGAAACGGAGCTAATTTTCCAATGCTCTGTTCAGTAGGAAACGGACAAGGCCATCTTCTTGTCGTTCTTAACCAGCTACACACCACCAGCAACACACAGTAGAGCAGATGAGTCCAACCCTTACTAGAGTCTGACACTCATTGATTTTGAAAATCTGCTTTCTATTATAGGTGCACAAAGTTCATAAAAATCCATTTGAAAGCACAGCAACTGTTGGATTGAAAAATAGAGTCACTGTAAGGACGACAACCTCGTTTTCCATGAACACTTGGCTTTTCAGAGCTAGCTCTGTTTATGATTTGTCATAAACAATAAACACAGCCAATTATCACTGGGAATAAACTTTCAGAGTCACTCAAAACACAAATAGTCTTGAAAGAAAAGTTTTGGCATGTCATGCATATGCACAAATATATGTAGGCTACTTGAGAGGTTGTGAAGTGTCGGGGTGGCCAAGAAATTCACCTGATCAACAGGGCCAGTGTTGCCCCGATACCAGCAAATCCAGCAAAAGCCATGAGTGTGTTCCTCACTGTGGACTCCGGGTCTGCTACTCGAAAGAACTTGAATTTGAATTGCTCCACCCTTCCTTATTTTATATCAATGTGTGTATTTCTTTTAGCCTTGTGCCTCTGTTGTCTTGATTCTATTTGTCATCTCCTGCTGAATCCAACGTACTGTACTTAATTTCCCAATGGGATAAATAAGCTGTGTCTCTCTGTCTCTTTCAGGCTGCCACCATATTACAACCCATTTATCTGTGAATATAGGACATAGTTGAATGTGGTGTGATAGTGTCTCTCCTATATCCCTCCTGTTACATAATGATATTCTAACTGTGAAAAGCAAGCACAAGCCAACAACAATGAGTGCCGTTTAATCCAGCTTGGATATATGACATTGAAAAACAGTTAATATCTTGGAGGTTGTTGCTTGTATCCCGGGTCAGGGCAGATTAAAATCTTGGTTGGGCCTATCCACAGCACTGCAACAACAGGCTTCCAGCTGTGCAAGAATAATAATCCCTCTTTTTTAATCTTCTTGAGCGTGAGGTGATCCAAGCCCTGGTTCAGATGCCATCCAAGGGCACAGAGATACACTGGGAAACAGGTTTGATGCCAGTTTAATGATAAGCTATTATGAATCGCCCATATGTTTTGTGCAGGACTGCAAACAGAGGCTTAACTCTGTGTGTGTGTGTTCCTGAAAGAGGAGCAGCGTGCGAAAGTCCAACATGACATCTGGTGAAGGCCGCAATGAAAATTATAGGATGTTCATCTTCCTTGTGGGATTTATCTGTTGCTGTTATGATTATTTGGGCCTGAAATTTGTATGATGTTTATGTGTGCATAAGCATGGACGGCTCCAATTCCACTCACAACAGGACGGGTTTAAGGAAGGAAGGCCTAAATAGTGGGGATTATTCTCTCTCTCTCTCTCTCTCTCTCTCTCTCTCTCTTACCCTATTTTTCAGCATCAAATGCTCTGCTTTTCATTTCAGCCCTTGTCGCTGTGATGACCACAGGCATGAGCACAGCAGGCATTCATCGAGGCTTCCTCAGGAAATATGGTAGGCCTCCTTTGATTCCTTCCTCTGTGTGCAGCTCTCTGCCTTCATGTAATGGGTGATAGACTATATCTCTTTGTCTGATTGTAGTTTGTGCTCATCCTATTTACTGTATCAGAAGGTTCTGTGTTGTTTCAGTGAATTATTTCAGTGAATTATATAGTTTTTTAAGCTTTAACTGTGGCTTACTTAATACGCAGTGTTTCTTAAATACTCTCCCTGTCCACCTATGTTTGCAGTTTCAACTTGACATCTGAGTTACCTATGTTTGCAGTATTTTTTGTGTGTTTTATACTTTCTGACTACCACAGTCTGATAAGCAGACAGTGCATGATTAGAGTTGATGTCATTATTTAGTCCATGTGGAGAGCTTTGATCTGAAAAGGCCATTCAAATGATTAAAAAATGTGTTCTTACAACATAAAACATATTATTATACATTTTGAATGAAGTAAGGCCTTTAGTTGACAAAATGACAAAATGTATACTTTTTGTATTGAGTGTATTGAACTTAAGCTTCTAAGAACAGCAGAGCACATAAGGCTGTTGACGAGGAATGCTGACTCAGATCAGCACTTCAACTTTAAAATGAATTATGTCAATGTGAGAGTCACTTTGTGTGATACAATTGCTCCCAGATGTGTTTTTACAGAATGAAGAGATGTTCATTTTCAAAGCCAAGGCGGGATTCAGGACTCAGCCATTGTTTCACATCTTTGTGCTTATGTTACATCTGTTTTCTATCTCCCTCGATTTAATTTAATAGTGGCTCAGGGGACTGAGGCAGAAGATACTGTTTACTAGCAATGTCAGCAGTTCATAATTTTTATTTTCTTTCTCACTTAACTGCAGATTAAAAACAGTAAAATACCTAAACATTAATGTTTTATTATGTCAAATGTATACGGTCAAATCTGTAGCTGTTAGGGCATCAGTGTTTCCGAGTAGATAACAGGCATTTAAACTCCTATACCTCTATCTCTCTCTCTCTTTTGCAAAACTCACTTGTTCATCTTTAATCCTCTGAATGGAGAAATAGAGCAGATCTTCTCCATCCGCCAACATGCGCTCGCCATCTATTATCATTATTACACAATGGACGGCCGTCCAGGACAGCTACAAGCTAACGCCATCATGTGTGTCCTGTCCCGAAAACTCACAGTATGTTCCAAAAACAGAAGCTTTTCCTTTGGTTTCTACAGGTTAAATATTCCATTTAAGAGATACATATATTTTGACACTTAAACCCCTTAGGTAATGAGAGATGTTGACTAACAGTACATTATTGCTGATAGAGTTGCCCTTGTTGGCTGGCTGCAAGGACAGGGGCATTTACATTATAATTATTTACATGTAACTTTCACATGTTAAAGCTGCTCTGAGCACTATTGTCTTACTGTCTATGTCTAGTTTACAGTTTACCAGTTATTTTAGAATTCAGGACACGTGGCAATTGTATGTTTTTGGCCGTTGTGACATTTTGTATATACAGTACAGCCCTTCCTTGAAATTTTAATGATGTGCTGCGGTGCCCCTTATGAGGGGACATGGATATGACAATATAAAGCAACATTATGTTTTCTACAGATTATTTCCTGGCAGAGAATTTCCTCTTGTGCAGTGTAATAACATTTAATACAACGGCTATGTTACAAATTATAAATTTGGGAAACGTATACATTTTAAGATTCTTTGCTGAAAGAAATTTAATCAACACACAAACCATTAAAGGGGGACTCAGAATGAACTAAACATTTAAAAAAGTCAGGTGTTTGTGATTTTATGTCACTCAGTGTAATAATTAATGGGAAACTCTAAAGCTTAGGAGGAATTAAATAATAATAGAACAGAAGGTAGCTCAACAAAATACCTTTTACACGACAATTGTTTTTCATGCTGAATTAAAAATGAATGGCAATAAATGGCTACAATCACAAACTCTCCGCTGTGCTGCAGCCACCTGTAAAATTGACAGTAATTTCAAAGATGATTGATATATTTTAGCCATGGTAGCGTTGGTCTGTCAGTCTGTTCACCACTTCGGTCCACACGGAACTATTTCAACAATTATTGAATGGATTGCCATGAAATTTGGTTCAGACATTCATGGTCACCAGAGGATGAATCCCAATGATTTTGGTGAGCCCTAACTTTTCCCCATCAGGTCAAACTTTTTATGTATCTGATACTTTTTATGGCCAAAGACTTTCAAAACTGACATCCCAATCAGCCTAAACTGTAGCCTACTTTGTGTTTTGTACTAATTACCAATTGTTAACAGGCTGACATCCTAAACTAGGTGAACATGGTCAATATTACACCTGTAAAACATCAGCATGTTGGCATTGTCTATGTGAGCATGTTGGCATGCTAAGCATTAGCATTTAGCTGAAAGTGCCTAAGTACAGCCTATGGATGTAGAATAAGAACTGGTTATGGCTCCGCTGCTCAGTGTTGCAGTCAATTTTAGAAAATTTGACAGAACTTCTGTTTTATGCGCTATGCAAGCTATTCTCATTGGAATGAATAGGTCCCACTTCCAGTTCTAATAATATATCCATGGTATGGCCTCAGAGCCGCTAGCTCTGCTGTAGACTCTCAGTTCTGTTTTTGTAAATTTTATTTCCTCTGTCCATATTTTCACATCTATTTTCATCTATAGTAGTGTTAATCTTCTGTCGCTCTTACCATAAATCACCAGAGATAACAGAAGAAACAATAAATTGACTTATTCCACTCCCTACATATGGGCCTCTCTGATTCTTTTTCTTGCTGCAGGGGGCTTCATGTTTAAGCAGTGGAAGGAGAGGTACCTTGTGCTGACCATGGAGGGAAGCCTGTTGGTGTGCCGCGATGCAGAGTCCCCTCCAGACCAGGTGGTAGCACTACAGACCAACTGTGAGTCGATTGTGGAGGGTCGAGAAATCCTTGACCTGCCCAAGTTGCCTCCAGGGGGCAGGAGGGACTGCTGCTTTGCCCTCATCCTGCCGCAGAACAAGTTCCTGCTGCTTCTCACTGACAACCCCGATGACTGCAAGTGGGTGTCTCCCTGTCACACACACACACTGATTATCAGCCGTTAACTGCACATGGTGACATACTGACACACACATGCTGGAATTTAGGTCTCCATTGACCCACTTACTATCAGACATGTTTACTGCAGACGGTTATCAGATTGTATCAAATATAATGACTCATCATTTTACCTTCCACAGTCTGTGGCTGAAGTTGATCCGGAAAGTGAGAGAGGTGAGTCAGCAGTTTTGACTTCATTCAGCCCTGTTTTCATGTCCTCATCACCTCACCTCTCATTTCTAGTAGTGTGTTCTAACAATATATGAAAACATATGACTCTTAAAAACATTTAATATCTTCAAACATCCAAAGGGAATTCTTTGGGTGTTTTCCATGATATGTGAGGCTTCTGTGTTATAGTAAGACGGTTGATCTCTGTGATATAGTAACCTTGTGTTTGTCTCATTTTCTAGAGTGTCATGTCACCCCTCACCCTTCAGAGACAGTTTAGCATCACTCCCTGCATCACTGACAGAGACCCCCTGCCCGACTCCTCCAGCGATAAAGACCCTGGGTCACCCAGGGTTGGTGAGGGCACCCCTCCTTTGTCTCGAGTCACTGAACGGGGAGGCTCCTTCAGAGACAGAAGCCAAAACCAAGGTCAGCTATCATGTCATCTGTAGTTACTTGACAGATGCAGTTAACTGAAAAGTTAAAGCCGCGTTAGGGGTTATAGTATGGTGTGTGAGAGAGTTCAATGCGCAGTCATTTTATAAAAAAACATCTTCACCACTTAAACAACACGTAGGTTGCATTTACAAAAAAGCGATGCCTGTAAAAACAAAGCAAGCAAATTACGAAACCAATTTGGCAACACATTTGTGGCATAAAGAAGCACACAAAAATATTTACCAATTACTAGTAAACGGCTACTGCCTAAAAGTATATGTTGTTGTTTAGAGAAATTTGACTGTTGTGTATGATTTGTATCTTGGTATTTTGAATGTGTTTTTCAGTTACATTAGCTTGTGTATTATTTATTTGCAGATTTTCTTTTCCTAAATGTGACGCATATATTGCCTGTGATGGCCATCTTAGGGAAGGCCACAGTGTAGTGAGCTCTTTCAGTTGTGGGAGGCTGGCGAGCGTAAAGACTAAAAAACAAACTCACAGACACACAGGTGGATATCAGGTACATGTAACGTGCAAGCAAGCAGTTTTGTGCTTTCACTCCCAGCAGACAACATGGAGTCATAACATGTTTGATTCCAGCTAATGAATTTAAGTCTGATCTTCACTTGCTTTTTAGTTCTGGTTTGGCAGACCAACTCCTGTGATGTAATGTATATTTGAAAGATAATCATTTGTAGTTTGTAGCTCTCTGTTGTTTTGTGCTGGGTAGATAGTGTACACTAGCGCCTCGGAACCCCAAACAATGAGCAAAAAGAGGCCGACAAACTGCAAAGGACTGCAGAGTGGGGTGTTAACAGCAATTTGATTCAGTGTTATTAACAAAATTGGTTAATGGCACTTTAAACAAATGCACACAGACATTATAGGAAACTTTAACATTGTTAAACACAGTGTTGTTGATGAGATGACCAAATACACATGACTGGTATTGGTGTTTATACAGTCTCCACTCCCATCTCAAAAAGAGACAGTTTGCTGCTACTTGATCCCACACACACCTAGATCAAGTATCAGCTCTGGTTAAAGGCAGGGAAATGACTGACTGACTCAAAGTCAGGATAAAGAGCATAAAAGTTAAAATCTCCAAAACACAAGCTGCACATTGGACTGATAATTTGACAACTTGGCAACTGTTCCCTAATTTGGCGTATTTAATAAAAACAATGATCCAAAGAATCATATTGTTGCATATTGTTGATATTATTTCTCAAATGACTTCTACAGCCAGTGGACCACGACGGCCTCTGCGCAGTGTTTCTGTGGCCCCGCCTCATCGTGTGTCAGATTGTCTTCGCCATGGCAACAGCAGCGATGCCCGGGCAGTGAGGGCGGTGTGCCTTCTGATGGGAGGGGCAGCGGCCTCCTCTGCTCTGGGCTACCTCAGCTCCTGCTCCCCTTCCTCCCCCCTTGCCAGCAGAGCCCCAGAGATCACCCAAGGCACTGGGGGCTTCTCCGAGCTTCCTGCGGGAGGCTCCTTCCACGCATGCAGCCAGGATGTCGACTCGCCACACTTCAACAGCTTCGACTTTGAAGGAGACTCCGACTTTGATGCATTCGACTGTGGAGGATTTGCTTTTTAGTTTGGACGATGCAGGGAGAGAAACTGTTCGAAAGACCTTTAATTTTTAATTCTTATCAAAATCCCTGTGTTGGTATTCCTTTATAATATAAGGATATTGTTATTAATTAATCACTCGTTTGGTTTTCTCTACATCTAATTTATAAATTAATGAAGGTGTTCTTCCTGGCGTAATGCCCATGCTCCTCAGGTAAATAATTCATGATCTTGACTCCTCTGAACACTGTTTGTCTGTGTTGTATCAGTCTTTCCATGCCACAGGACGACCTGAGGTTAACTGGGTGGGCAAGTACTATAATGATTCCAGAGAGCCACACGGACATTTATGAGGAAATGTTGGTCTCAGACCTTAACCAGTTGTGTTTGTCTCATCACTGTGTTCATTTTATACTTTTTTTTAAAATTTCACCTCTGTGAATATTTTCTCCTCCTCCACATTATCTCTATTGCATTGGCACTTTGCTCGATTTCCTATTGCTCTGCTTTCAGAAATCACCCCATTACCCATCATGTGCACAGTGGCTTACATAAAATGCAGTCCGAAGGTGAACTCTAAATAAATCCTGCTGTCACCATGAGCGTGCGTCTTTCTCTCTAGATCCATCTGCCGTTTGTTGCCTGGCGAGGAGTGTCCGTGCAGGCAGCAGGCCAAGGTTTGGAGAGGAGGGATGATGGAGCAGATTTGCACAAGAGGGGGATATGCAGAACCTGAATGGCCATGTACGCTAATCTTATCTGAGATTTTGTCGAACAGAAAAAATAACCTCTTGGGTTTATAGCACATATGGCCAGAATGGGCTGTATGTGCTGAGACCAACACCCACCTGCTTACAAACCACTGAGTGAAAGGAAAGCCTAATCCAGTCCAGTCACCAGAATAAAATGTAGCCAGACGTTTCTGAAAACCACAGAGTCATTGAATGTCTACGTTTTAAAACGTATAATATGTATCATATCAACATTTCTATCATATGGAAAGGGACAGAGTACAGATGACATCCTGTACTTCCATATGAGGCTGTGGTGTGATCAGTAGTCAGATGGCTTAAGTTGGCTATTAGATTCCAGTTTCAACCCGACAAAACCAGAACAATTGTAGCTGTTTATGTTGCAACCAAACTGGTGTTTTAACCCCAATCATGTTCTTTTCCTAACCAATTCTTAACCAGACCTTAACCACAGACCAGACGTTGTTTGAATGATAGAGATTCAACGTTTAAAACGTAGAGGTTCGACGCATCTCTGGTTTGCAGAAACTTAAAATGGCTGCATTTTATTTTGGTGATTGAGTAGGCAACAACTGCACATGCCTTTTTTTGCTGTCTTCCTTTTTCACATACAATTAGAAGGACTTAACTGGCAAAGTGATCGTGATGCCATAACTGAACAGAAATGGCAATTTTTCACACAGATGAAAGTAAACCATTGACATCCAGGAGAATATTTTATGGAAGCCCTGAGAGGCAAGACTTTCTAAGTTCCTTAAACAAAATTCATCAGGCTGGTGATTTTATTTTTGTCAGGATCATTTTTCAAGTGTTTGTTATTGTAATACTCATTTCGCCCACAAGAGGCTGAGGTGCACCACTACCCCATGTACTAAATATGACTAAAAGAACTTCATGTTCCCTTTCAAGGGAACTTCAACGCTGCGTCAGCTGACGCTATGGGGAACGCCTTCAGCGTGACTGCCTCTGAATCTCTGTATCAACTTAGACCAATCTTGATTGGGTTAAACGTCAACACGTGACGTACGCCGGCAGAACCGGAAGTATAAGGGGAGCCGGCTTCACGGCTTCACACTCTAGAGCCCCCGCCACAAGGAAACTGTTTGCGGTCAAGTGAAAAAATTTTCACTACATGGTGCCTGGAGCGCCATCTTGACCCAGTTCACTGCCCGATGGCTTCAATGCTGGAGTTCCTCCATAGCCGGTTTCGACTGGACTCTTCCCCCGCTTCACTTAAGGTGTATGTGGCTGCGTTCGCAGCATTCCACAGTTTGGTGGATGGCTGCTCGCTTGGGAAGCACCGCTTTGTTACCAGTTTCCTTCATGGCACCTTGAGGATGAGGTCTCCGGTTCGAGTCAGAGTCCCTGCGTGGGATCTGATGGTGGTGCTGGATGGATTGACCACAGCACCTTTTGAACCACTGGACGATGCATCAGACAGGTGTCTGGCCTTAATGATGGCATTTCTGCTGGCCATGACTTCTCTCAAGAGTGGGAGGTCTGCAGTCCCTGTCGGTGGCTCCTGCTAACCTGGAGATAGTTCCAGGTGCAGTTAGAGCCATCCTGCATCCCAGGCCGGGTTATGTACCTAAAGTACCCACTGAGGTGGTCCGGCCAGTAGTCCTGCAGGCGTTCCATCCTCCTTCAGTGTCGGCGGAACAGGAAGGTAGGCTGCAACTGCTTTGTCCAGTCAGAGCCCTGGAGTTTATGTCCGGAGGACATCCCAGTAGCGCAATTCGGACCAATTGCTGGTATGCTTCGGGCCCCCTCGTAAGGGCTGCCTGGCTACCAAACACACTATTAGCAGGTGGATAGTTGAGGCTATCGTTTCGGCATATGAGGTGCGCGGTTTGCCTTCACCTCTGTCGATAAGAGCTCACTCCACACGGAGTATGGCGTCCTCCAGAGCTTGGTGGTCGGGAACCCCTCTCTCCGATATATGTGATGCTGCGGGATGGTCCTTGCCTCACAACTTTGTGAGATTTACAGCCTAGACCGCTTAAATAATCCGGGATCTGTGGCTCTCTTTTCTTGAAGTGTGCCCTGCTGGCTTCACACTCTGACAGGCATCCCTTCAGCATGGCGGAGTTGGTACTGCGTACCCCATAGCGTCAGCTGACGCAGCGTTGAAGTTCCCTTGAAAGGGAACGTACCAGGTTACGTATGTAACCATCAAGATTGGTCTAAGTTGATACAGAGATTCAGAGGCAGTCACGCTGAAGGCGTTCCCCATAGCGTCAGCTGACGCGGCGTCTCGTTCCCTATCAGGGAACCATGGTTACATACGTAACCTGGTACGTTTTCTTCCAGGTGAGGTGCCGATTAAAATACATTTCTAGCCGAAAGAAAGAGATAACAGTAATTTTACATAATTTGCTAAAAAAAAAATTTAAGTGAAAAAAAGTTAATGCTCAACTCAGCTTGGAAACATACAGTAAGATACACTTTTAGTCATTCCTGCCAATTTCTTCAACATCAACCTTGGGGAAGAGAGAGGAGGTGAATTATATGTTTGTGTCAATATAATTCAAGTCAGATGTTCTAACCGTTTGCTTTGTCAGCCTGGCTTCCCACTGGCTATTAGCTTATGAAAAGCACTAAGGTACACATTGGAGAGGCTCACCTGTAGCATAATGAGTGCTCCTGCCAACTCCCTGTTGAATATAAATAGAACTATTCATATATAAGCACCCAGGAGGGTGAAAGTGAGCATGAGAGAGATCTGTTGAACCTTTTTTCCCCCCACGTTTCAAAATGACATTTTTTAAAGGTACTTAGAAAGATTATCCTTTTCACCTATTTCTACTTAGAAAATGGATCACCAGAATTTCTTTTCTCACCTGCCTCTCAGGACTTCTGTATTATTTCTCTTACAAATATGAATCTTTCTGCTTAGAAGCCCAGTCATTTTTGATCATCTTTTCTGATGGATTTTTACCTCAAACATTACTTGCATTGTTCAGATCATGAATGTTATTCAATACCTGAAAGCTTATTGGCATGATCCAACCAGGCCAAGCAGCCATCTACCCTGGTGCCCTGTCCCTGAAAGGAGCAAAGTTGTGTTGGTTTGTTATTCAGTTGCATAGAGATACAAATGTGTTTGACAATATGCACTACTAAAGGCCAGTGCCAGCTAAAGTGGAGTGGGTGTTGCATTGAGATTTTATAAAGTTGATAGTGTGATTATATTTTCATGTATTTGATTTCAAATAAATCATCAAAAATCATGTAAGAAAAATGAGAGTTACTGTTGACATCTCAGTTCACCTTTTGTAAAATGCTGTGCTTAAACCTCCTGTTGAATACACACAACAAATAATTAAAACACAAAGATTAGGATAAGGCAAAATACAGTTATACTGCCATGTACACAATCAATGAGAGAGAGGGAGGAAGTGTGTGTGTGTGTGTGTGTGTGTGTGTCTGTGTGTGTATTGCGGGGTGATCAACAGGGACCCACCAGCTAATTTTTGCCCCCCCCCCCCAGCATGACAACTATACCCCAAAGTTAATGCTCAACTCAGCTTGGAAACATACAGTAAGATACACTTTTAGTCATTCTTGCCAATTTCTTCAACATCAACCTTGGGGAAGAGAGAGGAGGTGAATTATATGTTTTTGTCAATATAATTCAAGTCAGATATTCTAACAGTTTGCTTTGTCAGCCTGGCTTCACACTGGCTATTAGCTTATGAAAAGCACTAAGGTACACAGGAGAGTCACATGGCTCACCTGTAGCATAATGAGTGCTCCTGCCAACTCCCTGTTGAATATAAATAGAACTATTCATATATAAGCACCCAGGAGGGTGAAAGTGAGCATGAGAGAGATCTGTTGAACCTTTTTTCCCCCCACGTTTCAAAATGACATTTTTTAAAGGTACTTAGAAAGATTATTTCACCCATTCTTAGAAAATGGATCACCAGAATTTCTTTTCTCACCTGCCTCTCAGGACTTCTGTATTATTTCCCTTACAAATATGAATCTTTCTGCTTAGAAGTCCAGTCATTTTTGATCATCTTTTCTGATGGATTTTTACCTCAAACATTACTTGTGTTGTTCAGATCATGAATGTTATTCAATACCTCAAAGCTTATTGGCATGATCCAACCAGGCCAAACAGCCATCTACCCTGGTGCCCTGTCCCTGAAAGGAGCAAAGTTGTGTTGGTTTGTAATTTAGTTGCATATAGATACAAATGTGTTTGACAATATGCACTACTAAAGGACAGTGCCAGCTAAAGTGGAGTGGGTGTTGCATTGAGATTTTATAAAGTTGATAGTGTGATTATATTTCCTTGTATTTGATTTCAAATAAATCATCAAACCCCATGTCAGAAAAATGAGAGTTACTGTTGACATCTCAGTTCACTTTTTGTAAAATGCTGTGCTTAAACTTCCTGTTGAATACACACAACAAATAATTAAAACACAAAGATTTGGATCAGGCAAAATACAGTTATGCTGCCATGTACACAATCAATGAGAGAGAGGGAGGAAGTGTGTGTGTGTGTGTGTGTGTGTGTGTGTGTGTGTATTGTGGGGTGATCAACAGGGACCCACCAGATAATTTTTGCCCCCCCCCCCCAGCATGACAACTATACCCCAAAGTTAATGCTCAACTCAGCTTGGAAACATACAGTAAGATACACTTTTAGTCATTCTTGCCAATTTCTTCAACATCAACCTTGGGGAAGAGAGAGGAGGTGAATTATATGTTTTTGTCAATATAATTCAAGTCAGATATTCTAACAGTTTGCTTTGTCAGCCTGGCTTCACACTGGCTATTAGCTTATGAAAAGCACTAAGGTACACAGGAGAGTCACATGGCTCACCTGTAGCATAATGAGTGCTCCTGCCAACTCCCTGTTGAATATAAATAGAACTATTCATATATAAGCACCCAGGAGGGTGAAAGTGAGCATGAGAGAGATCTGTTGAACCTTTTTTCCCCCCACGTTTCAAAATGACATTTTTTAAAGGTACTTAGAAAGATTATTTCACCCATTCTTAGAAAATGGATCACCAGAATTTCTTTTCTCACCTGCCTCTCAGGACTTCTGTATTATTTCCCTTACAAATATGAATCTTTCTGCTTAGAAGTCCAGTCATTTTTGATCATCTTTTCTGATGGATTTTTACCTCAAACATTACTTGTGTTGTTCAGATCATGAATGTTATTCAATACCTCAA
>CM022478.1:5135935-5177627 GCA_011952105.1 Coreoperca whiteheadi | reverse complement strand
GATATTTGTTGAACAGTCGATGTTTGCTGTTACCTGGCTGATATACTGTAGCAGACAGGCCCATGACTCAAACTTTAAGGAACTGTCTTTTGGTTTGGTTGTCTTTTCAGGTATATTTTTTTTTTGTATACATTTTAGTCAATTCTTGGTAAATGTATTGCTACATTACTACTATAAAAGTACTAAGTCCTTTTATACAAATGGCAATAAATCCCTTTCTGCTGTGGAAAAATGGTGCACATACCTGTTTGGAAGTTATTTTCTTTTATCTTTTTTTTAAAAGTATATTTTTTTGGGATTTTTATGCCTTTATTTGGTAGAGCCAGTGGCTAGAGACTGGAAATGGGAGAGAGAGAGATGGGGGATGACATGCGGCAATAGGCCACGGGCTGAAATCAAACCCGGGCCGTCCATGGCGAGGACTACAGCCTCATACATGAAGCGGGCGCTCTACTGACTGAGCTAGCCATGCTCCAGAAGTGTTTATCATTATATTACATATTCTTCCATTCTAATTTGATTGGAAGAACAAGGACATTTACCCACTTATAAAAGAATTGGAAAAACATTTTAAAATTTCAAAATAAAGTCCTAACGTTAAACACTCCTTATTAAAAAAAAACAAACATGAATTCCAAATCTTGATCTATTTGTTTGCGTAATAATTTATACTTATATATATATTTTAATAATGTCACTTTTTTCAAATCAAGCGCTGAAAGATTTTTATAGTTGAAGCTACACAAAGAATCCCTTTTGGTTCTTCTGGAGTAATAAACCATTTTGTCCCAACTCCCTGTTTCATTCTGATAGAACATCTACAGACTCCTTCTATAAAAACAACAACAACAAAAGAGTTTAGGAGAGCTCTCTTGAGCAGTGAGGAGACAAGAATTAGACAAAGAGGGATTTTTTTCTTCCAGAGTGTAATGATATTTCTGCATCATTACTCTTAGCAGGGCTGATCTCTGCTGTGGCTGTTGAGAGGGATGAACCAAAATAAGAATCATTGCAGGACCTACTGGTGTCCCTCTAATCTGAAACTACTACATTTACTCATTGTTGAATCTATACAAGAAACCAGCTGTTCGACTCTCACTACAATACACTCACTATACTGGTCAAATACCCCGACATGCTATGTCCCCTAACAGACACAAATATTTCATGCTTTAGCATGATATTAAATGCAAGCATTGTTTTAGATGATGACTAGACTATTAATATTTTACTTAGGTGAGATATTTCTCAGAAGAGTATCATAATAAAATGTCCATACATTGTCATTAATATTTATAACAAAATGCTATTAATTTTTATATCTAAGTGCTTATTTTAGTAAATCAAACACTTGCCAAGTCTCAATAGGCTTTGATAGAACCAAACAGTTAAAAACTTAACTATTCATGAAAAAGTACAATTTAATTTTATTTAGTCTGTATATATATACATATATATCAATCTAATCCAATCAGAGGGCAGGTACTTTGGGAAAGCCTCAGGGTAAACTATAGAGGACAAAAATGATTTAAATAGCATCTATCCATCCATCAATCCATCTTCTTCCACTTATCCGGGGCCGGGTCGTGGGGGCAGCAGTCTAAGCAGAGACACCCAGACTTCCCTCTCCCCAGACACTTCCTCCAGCTCTTCTGGGGGAATACCAAGGCGTTCCCAGGCCAGCCAAGAGGCATAGTCCCCCAGCGTGTCCTAGGTCTTCCCCGGGGCCTCCTCCAGTTGGACATGCCCGGAACACCTCCCCAGGGACGCGTCCAGGAGGCGTCCGGAACAGATGCCCGAGCCACCTCAGCTGACTCCTCTCGATGTGGAGGAGCAGCGGCTCTACTCTGAGCTCCACCCGAGTGACCGAGCTCCTCACCCTATCTCTAAGTGAGCGCCCA
Source organism: Coreoperca whiteheadi (assembly GCA_011952105.1). Classification (NCBI taxonomy): domain Eukaryota; kingdom Metazoa; phylum Chordata; class Actinopteri; order Centrarchiformes; family Sinipercidae; genus Coreoperca; species Coreoperca whiteheadi. The sequence continues at coordinate 5,175,726 of CM022478.1, read as the reverse complement.
GCAACCCTACAGAGGAAGCTCATTTCGGCCGCCTGTATCCGGGTTCTTGTCCTTTCGGTCATGACCCAAAGCTCATGACCATAGGTGAGAGTAGGAACGTATAGATGGACTGGTAAATAGAGAGCTTTGTTTTGCAGCTCAGCTCCTTCTTTACCATGACAGACCGATATATCGACCGCATCGCTGCAGAGGATACATCGATCCGCCTGTCGATCTCCCGTTTCATCCTTCCCTCACTCGTGAACAAGACCCCAAGATACTTAAACTCCTCCACTTGAGGCAGGAGCTCTCCACCAACCTGAAGGGGACAAGCCACCCTTTTCCGGCTGAGAACCATGGCCTCGGACTTGGAGGTGCTGATTCTCATCCCCGCCGCTTCACACTTGGCTGCAAACCGTCCCAGTGCACGCTGAAGGTCCTGATTTGATGAAGCCAACAGGACAACATCATCTGCAAAAAGCAGAGACGAAATCCTGGGGTCCCCAAACCAGACTCCCTCCGGCCCCCGACTGCGCCTAGAAATCCTGTCCATATAAATAATGAACAGGACCGGTGACAAAGGGCAGCCCTGGCGGAGTCCAACTTGCACCGGGAACAAGTCTGACTTATTGCCGGCATTGCGAACCAAACTCTTTCTCCGGTCATATAGGGACCGGACAGCCCTTAGCAGAGGGAATTTGTTGATATTATTTGACATAATGGCAAGCTTTTAATTAGCCATTGCAAATTAAAGCAAAGAAACACACAGTTTTGAAGCTGGTCCTGCAGCAGGTCTGCTAACAGCCTCCCGGTCAAAGCCATTACATGTTTAGTTTTGTTTGCTAACATCCAACTCACAGAAGGTTAGCATAGCTAGCATATATAGCGTACAGGGAAGACTTGCTAGGAATCATTTGATTCTGCTGGCTCGCCTAGTTGACCAATCCTGCTTAAGAGTGAGGTTAGGACATACTATCTCATTAACATACAGGCACAGAAATAAAAAAATGTAGGTGTAGAAAAATATAGAAATACATTTAAGACAATTATTTATTTATGAACTGTTAAATTACCAACTTTTATTTATTTATTTATCTGTTTATTTCCATATTTATTTCAGCATTTATTTGTTCATGTATTTATTTAGACATTTATAACTGCATTTTTTTATTGATAGTTAAGTCATTACACGTCCTCCATAGAAACCAGCAACAAAGATTGTTGTGCAAATACTCATAGAACAGGAGTTACTCTGGATAACTACTATTTCCTGCTACTCTGCTCAGCTGCATTTGGAAATGAGCAAGAAATTCAGGCTAAAGGTTGGCCGCCCTAAAAACAGCAGTTAACAGCTGTATGTATTACACAATCAGTTGCTCTCTCTGAAGACTTAGACCTTTAGTCAATTGCAAAGGACAAAGTTGGATATTTTCTTTTGTGGAGAATTATGGAGTTTTCTGTCACGTTGATTGCAGCAGGGCTACTCATTGCTTTGGTGTGGCTGTTTAGCCTGAAGAGCTGTAGACAGTTTTGTTTACCTCCAGGACCCTCTGGCCTGCCTATCATAGGAAACCTTCTACAGCTGGACAAAAGAGCTCCGTTCAAAACACTGCTAAAGGTGAGAATGAGAGATTGACAACTTTGATCCTTAGTCTGTGTTTATGTGTATCTATTTTTTCTACCTACTTGCCTGTACATAATAATGTTTAGCTTTGTTGTCCATTTTGGCTTTAGAGTGTTGTGTGTGTTGTACCTTCTACATTTGTTTCTTGGCAGGGGCGTATCACAAAATTCTGGAGCTTGAAAAATTGGCCTTCTCTATGGGCCCCTCCCTACATCCATGGCTATTCATTCTAGTATCTATACTCAGTCCCCTTTCCCCCCGCAGTCCTAAGCCCCTGGTTCTTGGCACTGTATGCAATTACTTGTTACGAGTCTGTTTTGTTCTCTGGGTGTGTTTACCTTGGATTTGTTCCTTGCATGCTTGTACAACAATCAAATGCACGTTTCTTGCTCTGTTTAACCTCCAGCTCAGTGAACGTTATGGCCCTGTGATAACTGTGTACCTGGGCCATCAGCGCACTGTGGTCCTGGTGGGGTATGATGCTGTGAAGGAGGCACTGGTGGACCAAGCAGATGACTTCACTGGCAGAGGACCTCTTCCTTTACTGCTCAGAGCTACCAAGGGCTATGGTAATATGGCAATTGCACCTTGAAAGCTGTAATTCTTAGCAGCAACTGGCTGTCTGCTTCTTTCGTATGAGGATGCAAGCTTTATTGTGAGTTTCTTTTAATTACCATCATCTTCTGATTTTAACTCTGTTCTGTTGCTGTCTGTTTGTTTTCTTGTTACTTTGTGTGTATTTATTCTGTTTTATACTCTCAACATCATTGAAAATAAGGGCATGCCCTCAATGATTCCTCGAGATTTAAATAAACGTAGAACAAATCTTCTAAAGGTCTGGGGATCAGTAATGGAGAGCGCTGGAGGCAGCTGCGACGTTTCACCCTCACAACACTAAGAGACTTTGGGATGGGACGCAAGGGAATGGAAGAATGGATCCATGAGGAGAGCAAGCACCTGGTGGCCCACATAAATAGTACCAAAGGTATGTATAATGTGACATCATTGTCATACCTTAAAGTGGACTCTTGTCTTGTTCCAACAAACCAATATTCATGGACTTTAAACTTGGTTAAATAAACTGTAAATAAGGCATGCCTTTTTAACTTTTAACAAATGTGCATAGCTGAGCTTACTTGAATACAGTATGAAATACATTCTGCCACAGAGACCATTTTGAGCTTTAAACAATGTATCAGTATGTTTTTAGAAGTGATTTGTAGCCTTTTTGATATTTTCCAGCAAAAAAACCTCCACAACAAATCTACAAGGTGTTCTATATTTCATAGTTTGTTCATTTGTTTTTGACAAATCAATTGAGAAATTAGGTCTAATCAATATTCATATAAGTAAACATTTCAGCCAGGGACAAATATTGAACATGCAGGGACAGATCTCTGAGGGCACAGTACCGACTTCATGTGCTGTCTCTGCTCTCACTGCCAAAACGTTACAGTCTGCATTTACACTCTGTGTGACTTCTACTTTAGAAAGCAGTTCCAATTAAGGTTGTTCAGTGAGGTCTGTTAGTGAGTAAATGGGACATAGTTTTTTAAAAGACACACATAAAGACAAACAAAATTATATTTACCTCCGGATGTACTGAGGTGGCAGCAAAAATCTTAAACTCTGGGACAAATGAGACAAATAAACTATCTGCATGGTAAATTACAACAAGAGGCATATTGTGAGAATATTTTGTAATGTGGGTGGATGGACACTTGATAGACAGGGTTAGGAGATTTGCAGTGAATGATTTTATGTAAAACAGCTTGGACTGGCTTGTTTCCTCTTGATCTGACTGGCAAATTGGGAGATTGGATGACATTTTGAGAGACCAAGCTTATCATTGTTATCCGGGTGAACAGGTATTTTGATTTAGTTGAGACTGAAAGTTCTTTCTTGACCTGAAACAGAAACAATCTCAACACAAGATTAATTTAGTATCTGTTCTGGAGCTTTCAATCATAGGTCTCTAGACATACATAGGTCGTTTGATGGCTGATTCGCCTATTTTCCAAGCTGATATCATTAAATTGTAATGCCGCCTATGTCTGAAAACAAAAACGTATTCACTCAAGCATGTTGGCACTACAGTATAATGTTGTCTAAATGGAAACTCTGTGCAACAAATTAACTTAATTAAGGCTGTGTTTTTTGCAGCCAGCAAATGCAATAGTTAACATAATAATATTTTGGTTTAGCATCTGCAGTAAAACCAAGTTTCCTTGGGCCTACTGTGTTAAAAAAGAGGATTAACTGTGATCCGCTCACTGAAAGTCTGTGATGTTTTGCTTCTTTTATAATATTGATGCCACAATAGATTCTGTTCTTTTTCCCATTAAAATACAATTACTAAATCGACTTAGCTATCTAAGCTATCCCACACTGAAAAAGCTTTTAAAACATTGATAAAGGCTCACCTACATTTCAGATTTAGTCTGATTGATATATTAATACTTAGCGAGTTATTAAGTCGCAATGTTTTCTTTTGGCAGAATTGTTTACACTTAGCCACGTATATTTTGGTTGCATGCTGCACATAGATGAGAAATCTAATTGGTACTGTATTAATGTTGTGGGAATGCTAAGTAGTGAATATTTATTCCCCAGATTCACAGACTGGGTCACATGGGTCAATAAAAGAAAGAGATCGCCTATTAACCAGCTTGTACCTACTAATTTATTTGCCGATTAAACATGAACTCAACCACAGGCTTTCAGATGAGACATGATAGAATACTCCAAGTGATGCTGACATTTTTAACAGTCATGCTGAAAGTTTACTGAGCAATTTCTCCTTTTTCTCCAGCCACACCCTTTGATCCCACCTACTTCTTGAGCTGCACCGTGTCCAATGTGATCTGCTGCTTGGTGTTTGGGCAACGCTTCAGCTACGACGACGACAACTTCCTCCATCTTCTGCATATAATCTCAGACACCCTGAAATTTGGCAGCAGTCCCTTGGGTCAGGTAAGAGGAGGAGCTGAAAGTTAAGTGGCATGGTGGGTGGGTTAGTGGTAATCCAGCCACTCTGCAGGGACCCAAGTAATAAATTACTAGTAATCATAATTACTATTAATTAGGGTTACACAATGGAATACCATGATTCAAAGCATCCCATGTTTAAGGGAGTGATTGAGGGAACCTCACCAATTAGTTATTTTGTAAGTAAAGCAACTTCTATATTTGATTAATGTTTTGTGATTCATGTACAGTAAAACTGAATGTATAGTAGTCAGAAATAACTACTGCAGGAGAAGAACTCTATGATAAAAGTGGCATTTCCCCTCATTATTTTCTATATCAGGACACAGTGAAATGTATCTTTCTCCTTATACAATGGTCACTTACCTACCACGGCTGAGAAAGTGCAACATGCTGCAACTGAAGAACACATGCAAAAGGAAGCTCAGGGAAAAGAAAAAAATAATTTTAATTTTCACCACCTTGACAGCGCATACGTTGCCATTTGGGAATAAATGGTGCAGTAGCATAATGTACACGCAAACTGAGAAATACGTTCTTTTTCGTGGTTATATATTTTCAGTTAGTCCTTTTAGGGAATGATTTGTGGTTTGTATGCCAGGAGGATCATTGCTTTTGTATCTGAGCAGCACCTCAAATTCCAAAGGCTGACAGGTACTTTGTACTCACCTAACAACTGGTTGTGGGCCGCATTATTAACAAGTCCTTTCCACTCCCCATCACAGCTGTATAATATCTTCCCTCGGTTGATGGAATGGCTGCCAGGTCGACAGCACAAAATGTTTGCCAGAATTGAAGAGCTGAGAGAGTTTATTATGAGAAAGATCCTGGAACACCAGGACACGCTGGACCCCAGCTCACCCAGAGATTACATCGACTGCTTCCTCACTAGACTCAGTCAGGTACGACAGAAGCCTCTGTGAACTAACAGTCATGTTTGTTTTCACTCTGCATGTTAAGCATGCTTACTCGTTACACTTATCTATTCACCAGTGCAAATGCAAATACTCCCTATTGTAACATATAGTTCTGCAAATACTGAGCACTTTAGACCAGTAGGTGCGCAGATGATCTCCCTGGACTGCATTTCAACATCGTGATGGTGATTCAGTTTTGCAGGTTGTATTGTCATATCAGTAAAACGGTTCTTGATTCGTTTCTTTAGGAAAAGCACATTCCCACAACTGAGTTCCACTTCGACAACTTGGTGTCAACAGTGCTGAATCTGTACCTGGCAGGAACTGAAACCACCAGCTCAACTATCAGATTTGCACTAAGTGTACTCATCAAATACCCCAAAATACAGGGTACGTCACAGAAACCACACCACAAAACCTGTACACATTCAGATTCAGCAAGTCAAATCAAATGGAATTCTTAACCGACTTTCTTTTAAACACATCACCATTGCTACATCATCCTTGTAGGTTCTCAGATAAGTTTTCTGATTGACTCAGGGACTCTATAGTTCTCAACCTTGCGCCTTGTCATCAGTTGCATTTTGAACTTCCTCTACTTTTAAATTCACTGTACTTCACTCTAGAGCAAGCATGTCTAAAAAAAACAACAAATCCTCAGAATTGAGAAGCTGGAACCAGTAAATGTTTTTTTGCTATGTTTTTGCTAATTTTTGCTATGTAAATTACTGTAGGATTAATCAAAATTGCTTGATTTTTTTTGTTGGTTTGATAATTAATTAATCAACTAATTGTTTCAGCACTAGTTAAATAGCTGTTTTCCTCATTCTGAAGAGACTATGCAACAGGAGATTGACAGTGTGATTGGACAGGAGCACTGTCCTTATATGGGGGACAGGAAGTCCCTCCCCTTTACAGATGCGGTCCTCCATGAAATTCAGCGATTTATGGATATTGTCCCCATGAGCGTCCCTCACTACGCGCTCCATGACATCTCTTTCCGGGGTTACACAATTCCCAAGGTATCATCACATAAAGTTTTATTGATGCAGAATGTTTCCAGATACAATAAAATGTCCCATGTGATACCATTTCTTGTCTCAACAGGATACAGTAATTGTGCCCTTGTTGCACTCTGTGCTGAAAGAGGAAAAACAGTGGGAAACCCCTTGGTTCTTCAACCCCCAGCACTTCCTGGACCAGAACGGCAACTTTAAGAAGAATCCTGCATTCCTGCCTTTCTCGGCAGGTAAATAATTTGTTTTTAGTTAATAAATTTCCTTCAACTATGTTTCACTCACTCATTGTACGTACTTGCTAAACAGATTTTAGTGTTGTCATGCTCTTTTCTGAGCTATGATGTGTTTTAAGAGGCCAATTATAAACCCAGTCCCTGCAAATATTTTTCATTTATCGCAGGCATATATTATCATTCTCAGTGGTTTGTCTGTGCTTATCTCAGGAAAGAGATCTTGCGTCGGAGAGTCCCTCGCTCGCATGGAGATTTTCCTCTTCCTAGTGTCACTTTTGCAGCGTTTCAACTTTACTTGCCCTGGAGGACCTGACAGCGTCGATCTCAGCCCTGAGTACAGTGGCTTCGCCAATTTGCCTCGCATGTACAAGATCATTGCAACTCCCCGGTGTTAATGGCATTTTACAAGATAGTCCTGTATTTTCCACCTTTCTGCTGGCCTTCAACCTCCAAAAAATGGATCATTTGATTATTAAAAGCGGTCATGTGAAGCGTTGCTACGAGACAAAGCACAGAGCGGCTTTTGAGCAGATTAACAAGGGGGATGGATTTTGGTTATTTGCTAACAAGAGGGATGGAATCCCCCCTCACCCCCCTCAAATCCCCTGCTGCCGCTATATGTTAAGAACCCATTAAATTACTTAGAGTATCAACTGTCATGGCAGGTTTTATTAAACCTTAAAAAGATTGTGTAAGGAAGTTATACAACAAGTATACAGCATTATATGTGGTACTGTATTATATATTCAGTACTTTTTTGGTTTTATAATACAAAATATACAACGTGTACTAAACTTGAATCTATGTATTGCATTAATTCTTTCTAAATAAAAATTATTAAAAATGTTGGTTTACTGACAACCTTGTTAAATAGATTAAGCCTAACATGTGTACATAATTTGTAGCCCGTATGAACCTGCATGGGGATCAGTTGCTGTCATTAACTGCAACAGAAAACAAGAAAACTACAGTACTTTTGTGTGATGATGGCACACTGGTAAATATAATTTTATAAACATGTGATTAACAGTACCAATTGCATCTGGTGCAAGGTGTCTTCAACACTGATGCAGACTGTATTCTTTATATTCTGTATTAGTACTACAAGTGAGTCGCCTAACCTGCAACTGTCAATGCCCCAACTGTTGTCTTATTAATATTTAGTGTTAAATTCAACAAACATGACGCGGACGTGATCATAAAATTGAAATATACAAATACAATTCTCACTGTCACACCAAAAATATTAGCTTCAAACGTGTCTTCAAATTGGACTGTATTCAAATGATTGCACAAAGCATAGCACAAGTCCATGTTTCTCAGTTCAGCCACAAACGTGTTTGTTAGTTTATTAAATGTTGGGCAGGTGATATTTATGCTTCACCTGTTTCTTGACATCCGGTGCTGGTGAGATGTTACTGTTTGGTAACTGAGGCAGGTACTGAGCCTAGAGAGAGAGAAAATGGGAAGAGAGAGAAAAAAGGGTGTAAACCACCTGAACTACCTGCATTTCTCTAGCAGTGAAATAGTAAGAGGAACCGGCATTTTAAAGGATTCTCTACTTAAAAGGTTTCTGTTTAAAAGGTAGGTAGTTTCTTCTTCAAGAGAGAGAGATTAGTTTGCATTCATGGAGGCAGCTCTTGTGTGGCTAACAATTGTAAGCTGTGTAGCATATTTTCACTGCTGGGAACATATGGATGCAGCAACCAAGCCATAGCAGTATTTTCAAGCCTACAGAGGTGAATCTTTATTACCAAAAAGATTTTGGGTGGAGTGTGGTGGAAGACACTGAACCTCTACCACCACTTCTTCTGTCTCTGGCTCTCAGCTATAGGCCCTGTGAAGAAGCAAGTAACTGTGGTGGTACAGTGACCAACTCAAGGACATGCGTGGCTATAGCAGGGTGCACGGTCTGTAAGTTTGGGGTCGATTTCTTACACCATTAAGCCACCGTGTTCTCAACTTACCCCTGCCTGTCTGCGTCGGGAGCCTTTGTCATGTCGTCTTCCCGGGCGCTCGCCCTCACGGCCCCAGTTGGCTCCCCCTTCCTCCTGAAAGTAAGGCAGCTCCAGCAGCTCTTCACAGGACAGCCGGAGAGAGGGGTCCATCACCAGGCACGACTGCTCACACAAAGATGCACAGAGTTAGCATGGAGCGTTGGCATTTCCAAATATTTGGCATTTCAGAACATTGACTTTGCCTTGATAAATATATTTCATACTGGCTGTCAGATAATGATAAACTGCCCAATACTCAGTTATTAAAACACATGTTAGATATTAAAAAAAAAGATCCCTTCAATTTGGTTATTGAAGAATTGTGACCAAGATATTTACTGTAAGGAATATTTTACCGTTTTAAAATAAACCTGTTAGTGCGGTCTGGTGGACAAACAGTATATAACGGCAACACTGCTTATAAATGACCTCAAACATATAGTAGCTTTAGCTTTTCTGTACTGCAATTTCTTGTCACTTATCAGCCAACACATACACTGCTCTCATGCCGATATAGTAGCTAATGTGCCCCGTATAGCAGTCAGGGTCTATTACACAATGCATAACATACCTTCATAACCTGGAGGGCATGAAAAGACACTCCATGGAAACGCTTTTCCAAGGGCTCCTTAGAGCAAAAATAAAATGGGAAATATATAACATCAAACACACTTCACCACCTCTCCATAAACAACACAGGCATTCTCAATGGCAACAGGGTTCGTACCGTCGTGTCAGGTTCGGGAATACTGACTCCACTGAAGAAAACGTTAGAGCGGAAGACCTGCTGGTGACGAGGGATCAGGTCACCTGAAGTCAGAAATGAGATGATCAAAATCTTCACCCAGCGCCAAACTTTGAATCAGTGTGTCAATTGGTGGAAATTTTCCTTAAGAAACCTCCCGAAAATGTCAAACTAAGATCTAAAGCATCGGCAGTGCATGTCAGGTTTTGGTGTTATTTACTTAAAATAATAGAGCAAGGCCTGCTTTCTGTACTGCTTCTGTACAACAAATCCACAAGAGCAAAGCCCATTGGAAGAGAGGCCAGGTTTCTTTTTCAGTAGAGTAAAGTTTCTTTATGTTTCTTAAGGGTTCTTTCACATCTAACCCTGTTCCGTTCAGTTCACACATACTCTGGTGCATTTGACGGTTTGGTTTTAGTTAGTTGAGACTGATGTGAAAGCTGTCAATTGGCCTAACAACCGGACCAAGACCACTTGAATAGGTAGATCTCAGTCTGCTTTCAAGCTAACTTGTGCAGTTTGTTTGGGGTGTGAAAGCAAAGCACACCAACCACAGGACTGTGAGATAGAAGATATGTCATTTTAGCATGAATCCAAAAGTGTAACTGCTAATAAATCCATCTGCTGCCCGTAAAAAACTGTCCACAAATCAATGTCACACGCAATCTGTATGCATGTGAGTTTGTGGAAGTGCATCCATAGGTAGATTATTTCTTTCAAGCGCCCACTGATGTGGACCCTTATCAGTGTACCTAGAGTTTTTCGGATGAGGTCTAGCTGGTCAACGTCAGACTTCCCGGGCCAGAGTGGATTGCCATTGAGCAGCTCAGCGAAGACACAACCCAGAGCCCACACGTCCACAGGGGGCCCATACTGAGTATCCCCAACCAGCAGCTCAGGGGCCCGGTACCAGCGGGTCGCTACATAGTCTGTGTAATCATCCTCTGGTCCTGCTGAGTATACCGACACCGACAGAGACGGAGAAAACTTGTACGGACACGCATACACATACTGAATAATGAACACTAAATAACGCGTTCACTGTAGAGGAAGGGATTACAAGGCACGCTGAATGACTACATGACTACATGTTAATGTATGGTAACATAACACCGAAACCTAAGGCAGGAAGTGTAAACAGAGACACACTACACAGAGATGCACTAACTGGCTGAATGGTCCTCCTATGCAATGCATTCATTGAAACACTGAAAGTGAGGAGGCCATCAGGAGGAGCTGATATGGGTTCCATGTTGAATAAGTCATTACAGGTTGCATTAACACTAAATGCACATAAATGCACTGGCTCTCTGGATGACCTACTCAGAATGCGGGCGAAGCCAAAGTCGCAGAGCTTGATGACTCCGGTTTTGGTGAGGAGGATGTTCTCTGGCTTTACATCGCGGTGGATGCACTGCAACATAAACGCTCAGGATCAGAGATTTGGCAACATGATACACAGTCTCTTAGTGACAAAGAAAGAGGCTTGTATTAAGTCTGACAGTTTGGGAAGGGATGTGGAGGAACAAAAGCAAGAGATCAGACACCTATGCACATTTCAATATTCAACTGAATACTACATTGTAGTGACTGAGACTGAAATGGTTCCTGTTGGGGGAATTTAACCCTAAACAAAGTGTTTGTTCCTTGTGGTATGGAATTATGCTTAATTTTAGTTAGACAAGTTAGGGTAGTTGTTCACAAGTGGTGCACATTTCCAATTCAACACAGCCCTACTCAAAATCCAAACCACTCCCTACAGGTGCCTGGTGGACAGCTTCAGTCAATTCTCAATAGTTCTTCCTGGCAAAGATTTTGTACTGAAAACTAAGCCAGTAAATATGAGCTGGTTCCGCAAGGTTCTGAGAATTGGTGAACTATTGTCACAGGAAAACATGTTTCAAACAATGCCGTGAGCAGCCACAGTAAGCCAGTTAACTACTCTAAAATAAGACCGCTCTTGCAAAACACAAGTATTTACCTGATATAATAATTAATAATAATAACTTGATATAGCGTATGCAATGCAATGACGCAGTTAAAAAGCGCTCACATAGCAAAATATTAGAGCAATATACATATATATATGTAAAATGTTTGGTAAAAATAAAAAGTAAAACAGTGGGAAAATAAAACAGATTTTTCAAGGCTATCTTAAAACAATAATCAGGTGCCATATGTACATTGGGAGAGATATTTGTTGCAGCAGTCATTTGTCCTTTCCAACTTCTACTTGTTAAATATGGACAAAATACACATTCTGTAACAAAATGCCTTCCAAAATCAGCCGCAGCTTATATGATGAGGATGAGGATTATGCCCCTCATCTTTAATAGTGTAGTCACATTAGGAATGCACCACTGCACTGAACATTATGGCATTAAAAGTATTGTTCTAAGGCAGTCGAAAAAAATTCAAAACGTATCCTTAAAGACAAAAAAAGAAGGGGAAAAATACACTGAGAGAAAATCAAAGAATAAATACAGAAAAATCACACAAAAGAAGCATTCATTTAAGTACCAGCTTAAAAATACACTGACATTGTGCTTGTGGCAAAAGTTAACCGCCTGCAGAGTCTGCCACACTATACTTTTCAGCTGAGTCTCAGGTACCCTGCAGAGGACAAGAGACAAATATTGATTGTTGTAAGAGGAACAAAACAAAACCTATTTACCAGTCAAGTTTTCCTTATCTAGTATTCCAGTAATTTAAAAAAAAACAAAGTGGTGCTTTCCACAGCCCTCTTGTCACCTGGGTAACCTTAGGCCTGCCTCTAACAGCAACAGCGCATTTGCTTTCAGGAGCAGCTAGAGTTTCCGCTGCACGGCCTTGTGGGAAGAGGAAAAAAAAAAGGTCTGCTAGCCATTGTGGCCTCTGTAGACAAAAACTACACTAAAATCTTGTGAGCGGATAGATTGCATGAGGAGTGCTCAAAGCGTGGAGCAAAGAGAAGAACCCTTTTACCAGTAATATTTTGCTTTTCCTCCCTTTCTCTCTTGCCACCTTCTACACCTTTGAAACCTCTTGGCAACAGTCTTGACTCCCTCTTTGCAATTCACCCTGTGCCCCAATGCTGCCCTTCTCTCTTAAACAGTACTATACAACAAGTAAATGCACACACAATGAGTTAAATGGTAAACTGTATGCTAAACAGGTAACTCCTTTAAAAGAGCGGTCCACTTTTGCAGTAGTGGAAGAAGTATTCAGATCATTTACTTAACTAAGCTCAACAATACCACAATGTAAAAAATAAACAATCACAACTAACGTCTTGCATTCAAATTGTACTTAAGTTAGGAAGTATTATTAGCAAAATGTAATTAACATATCAAAAGTAAAAATGATGCAGCAGAAAGGCCCCTGTGGTGGTACATTAATATACTGTATATTCAATTATTTGATGCTAATCACTGATGCATTAACATGTTAGCAGCATTCTAATGTTGTAGCTGGTTTAGACTCATTTATATACATTTGGGTAGTTACATCTTTAACAATGCATCACATTTTATAAATTGGACACAGGATTTGTATGTACATGGTCAAATATTGGTAGTAGTGAAGTGGAAGTATAAAGTTGCATGATAGGAAAGTACTCAAGTAAAGTACAGTTGCCTCAAAATTGTACTTAGTAGAGTAAATGTACTTAATTTGATTCCACCACTGTACTTTTGTCTGGAATTCTTAGAGGTGCCGACAAAATAGAAGAGAGATACACTTCTGGAAAGCCGGAGAGATCGAAAGCCAATGATTATCTTCAACTTTCTAAGTATGTGGCCCTTCAGCATCTACCGTGACTCACTGCTGAACGACTCACATTGGGTGAACAGGTATGATCAAATCTTACTCAACAACACTTCAACGGATCACATGGCAGCAGATGGCACTGTGTTGCCGCTGGCCTACCCTCGAGGGTGTTTGTCCAGCTCGTTGAGGACCGTCTGCTCACAGAACTCAAACACCAAGTGGAGCCGTCTTTTCCTCCTGAAGACCTCCAGCAGGTTGACCAGATTCACGTGTTTCAGCTGCTGCAGGGCCAACGGAGCACATAGACACTGTATCAACACTTAACAGCCCAAAATGTTGGGACAAAATGTTTGATTCACTGTTTAATCAAACCTACAGAGGATCTAAGGTCTGACCCAACTCAGGCCGTCTTTAAATGCAAACTTAAAACCCTTTTATATTCTGCTGCCTCCTAACGTTGTGTTTAGATGCGTTGAAATGTGCTTGTATGACTATATTCCTAACAAAGTGACAAAAGATCCTGTAGCTTAATGAGTCCATGTGTACCTGAGTGCCTGCCAGTGTCCACCTGCGGTGTTGCATGTGAGCAAACTTGATACTAATGGGTGACACTCGTCTCTTCTCACCTTCAGCATCCGTATTTCTCGCACTGCAATCTTCTTAATGACCGGGTCATCTTCAGACTCCACAAACTTCTTGATGGCAACTATCTGGCCAGTATCTCTGTGTCTGCATTTGAACACCACACCATAGGAACCCTCGCCGATTTTGGCCAGCTTTTCATATTTCTCCATCGGGCAGTCGGTACCTGTCACCTGTCCAAAAAGGCATGTGTTTTCACGAACTATCCCACCAAATTCTGAGGGATCCTTGTTATTTTTCGAAACACCGAGAGAAAACTGCGCAGTCCGGGGGAAGGGGTGTGCGTTGTTTGGAGACAAAAAAGCAACCCACGCAGACCTAATGTTAGTTAACTGCGGTTTATAGTGACAACCAGCGTGATCTCACCACTCACCTGTCCAGAATCTGAAAGGGTCTTCATCGACAAGTCAGCAGCGAGTCTGCAGATGATTTAAGTCCATCAAAAGTCCGCTAAGCTGCATGTAAGTTAGGATATCTATGTGCGCGCAGCCACTTGTGCCAGCCAATTTGGGCTTCAATTCGTAACGTCAGTGTGGAATATTGTTACTGTAAGGGTCTCAGAGGTCCTCTGCCTATCTCTGCTCCTTACTATTACTCATTCCCTCCGCTGTCTCCTCGTCCCGTGCGTCGTCACTACCTTGGCAACCCTTCCTGGTTAGTATTTCCATTCAGCCCCGTGCACGGACTCAGCGTGGGCTGAGGCTTCATTTTGAATCCAATTTCACATCGAGACGAAGTCCGGTATTACGCATAGACACAGGAATAACGGGCCGCTCATTACGACGTTTAACTTACCCCTTAGAAACTGCGCAGGTAACGGCAACAACACGCGCACAGGACACCAATTCACAAAGCTGCCTGCGTACGTCGGAACACGCACGCGAACACACGTGCGCGCGTTGTAACCAAGGAGACAGCTGGCCGACAGGTAGGGCGGGCGCACGTTAAGACGAGGCAGCTTGGACTGGCCAGTTTCCCAATGAATGACTAATTCTGTAATTAGTTAGTTACTACCACTACCTTTGTTTCTAGTACATTTCAAATATGAGACAGTAGCCTATGCTAGAAACAGATGTAAAATCTCCTAAACGTTCTCTAGGTGGAAGTATAGGAGAATAGAAAACCTTCCCACTAACCCTAATGTAATTCTAGTGATCAAAACTGGCAGTTTACTTTCTTTGAAGATTGAGATTTTACGTCAAAAACACACGATAAACTTCATATGATCTATTTTAATATACCTAACAGCACATTAAGTTGTTAAAAGAAGCTCAAACATCTTGCTTCAACAAAAATGCTCAAAAAGAATCTATTTATATATGATAGGAATATAACATCGACAAGTGGTACTTTTGCTCTTAAAACGTTTAAAGTGCTTTTTTCTGGTGCACCTCTGTACATTTACTTTAGTAAGATTTTGAATGCAGGACATGTACGTGTAATTTAGAATTTTTACATTGTTGTATTGCTACGTTTACTTGAGTAAAACGTCTCAGTGCTTCTTCAACCACCACTGAAATAGGAATATGCCTCATATTAAGGTAAAGGTTCCTTTATTGTCTCCCACAGGGGAGGATTGGAGATTGGATTAAGGGTGCAGCGAAACCAAACATCACAATGAAAACACATTGAATAAGAACACATGTACAAACATTGGCCTGAGATAAAACAACCAAGCAAATCAGTCCCAAAGCCATTCCCTCTGTTAACATTATTGCGTGCTTTAAATGCTTGCCCACACGCCAGTACAGGCAATTAATATGTGAGCTGTTGTCCAAATAAAGTTCCAGAGCAAGCATCATTGCACTGCCCAGTGGTTTCATCAGTCACAAATGCCGTTGGAAGAAGCCAGGGCATGTCACTCTGCCACCGATATGAAACGTGGGACCAACTCTGATGTGGTGACATGATTTATAGCCTGTTCTGTTCTCACTGCTCAATGTGAATAGTTCTTCCCCCGCCGTCCTCCCCTGGCTGGTTTGGCTTAGAGACTTTGAGGGTTTGCCACAGCTCTACGGGATCCTCTGCAGAATCACACGGGGAACCATTTAGGACTTCAGAGTGAACGATGGGAAAGTAGACCATGTTGCACTCTTGTGCTCAGAGACACACAGGCACTTTGAGGTGCTGGCATTGAGGCCTTGTGGTGAAGGGTATGAAATGCCTCATGACAAGACTGGTAAGATGTGTTAGTTGTACGGGGTCAGTAAGGCACAGAGGCTGCGGTGTTCCCGAGGCCCATGCAGTAATGTTAAAAGCACAATGGAGAGCGGAGGAAATAGGTCAGAGCATTTACTTGGGATTTTGGATCACGCTTTATTTGCATGACAAGAACACTTGTGTTGCTAGAGCAAAATGTCGCAGCGTGTCTGTTCAGTGGCTTCCTCTGTCAATATAGCTTTCATATTTTCTTCGTCTGATAGCGCTTAGACGCCTTTAACTTTTATCACAGGGTACATCTCTGGTTAAAAGAGTGAGGAGGATTCATCAAATGCGTAACTGCTATGTTAATCAAAGCAAAACCAGTGGGGGCATAGAGGAATTCTTTCTTATAATTGTGCTCTGTAATTATCTCTGCTGTGACCCTTGTCTACCTCATACTGCACACCCTACTGTTATAATGGCTGTGTACATTTGTGCGGCACCATTGTTTTGCGCGAAAAGAGTCCAAGTGTGTACGGACAAAATATGCAAACATAAGGCTTGAGGTTGAAGACAGCTAGATGTCAACCCCAAAGTCGTTGGTGCGTGATCACCAAGAGGAAAACCAAGAGGAACTCCCATAAAATGATGTAGCCTACCATCTTTGGCCACCAGGTGACAGTGCACACCCATCCAAGCTCCTGCAGACCAACAGAACAGGAGACGTTACAGTAGTAGCTGTTGACTTTTGAATGCCACACTCATATTTTGTTCTCACCCTCTTATCATTAATGGTATTCGGTGACAGAGTTGACACTGTGGAACACATTGCCTATGGTATCTGTGTTCGAGTGATCTTGTCTGAGTAAGGTTATTGTTTGTAACTCAGGGGATTTCTGCCTTGAGTTTCCCTATGCTAAATGTCACCAGTTATTGCCAGTGTTTGATGAATAGTTCATTCTTCGCAACTGTCCCAGAGAATAAAAGACAATAGACACCCATGGGAAACACATTTGGGCAAAACCTAAAAAAAGTCCAAGACCTAAAACTGTACTATGGCAATTACTTCCCTGTTGAATCATCCCTCAGACAGAGACACAATCATTGAAACCACCACCGGTTTGTTTTAGTCTAGCCTTCCTTTTGAAAATACACAATTCGACCTCTTTGAAGCACCCAGACCTGGGCCAGTGCACCACACAGTCCAGCCCTGTTGGCTCTCCATCCCCTGGCCTTCAGCGTTCTACTTTTAGACACGTTAGTCCCGAGTGGCTCGGTTCTTCGGCCTAGCAGGCGTTCCCCCTCCGCAGCCACCAGGTAAATGTGGCTGTTTGGCGAGACACTAGCGCCATGCAAGGCTTGTTGACATGTCGGCCACCACTGGCTCAGAGTCAGACAAGCCAGAGAGCGTGAGAGAGCAAGTCAAGCCGTTCGGCGTGTTCAGCGCCTGGCTTCCTGATGTGGACACAGGGCAGGCAGCGTGAGCTCCGTTAAAACAGCAGATGTTTTACGCTGCGGCCGTTACCCTCATTTCCTGGGCGGAGAGCTGCTCGCTCTGTTAGACGAGTAACAGGAACCAGAAGAAAAAAGAAGAAGAAGAGTTAGAGAGGGAGAGAGAGAGAGAGAGAGAGAGAGAGAGAGAAGCGGAGCGAGTGAGTGCGAGAGACAATTTAGCTGAGCTCAGAGCTCCCACAAATCACTTTGTCACCCGCAGGCTCCGACAAGCGCCGGGAGAGAGGGAGAGCGCGCGAGGGAGTTAAATAGAGGTGTGAACAGGGAGCTGTGTGAGAAGAGACTCGGGAGGGGAAGGCGTGAAGGAGCCGCAGAGGGCAGAAACGAGGTGATACCGATGGATGGGCAGAGGGAAGAGAGGACAGAGACGAGGCTACAATCCGATTCCCAAAACAGCGTGAGCTAAGAGGAACTGTTACTTCTGCTACCGCTGCCGTTGCTGCCGCCGCCTCGGATGGCACGCTCACTTAAAAAGGTGTGTCAAACTTAGATACTTTGTTACGGGAGGACAGCTGCGAAGGGGGCTTGACAACAAGTCGGCGGGGACGGCAGACCTTCCTACAACGGCGTTTGATTGGCAGAAGGAGGGTTCGGCTGCGTTTTCATGTTGCGATCGCGTCCCAGTTTTCATCTCAGGCCCGATACACAGAGAGCACACGCTCTCATATTACTGTAGCTGAGAATGAAGACGGTTGCAGAGACAGTGAAGTAGGCTAGGCATGAGTCGGACGTGTTGAATGCAATTTCTGGTGAACTGCAGCTGTACACAGATCACATGCTATTATTGCTCAAAAGAGGTAGTCAGAGCGGACAGCGATACAAGTTTATCAGATGTTTTTTTCTGTAGGGATAGTTCTTAATGGCCTGACTGCATAGGTTTTTGACTGGTGAAGAAAATAAGTTAGTGAAAGTGATTTAAAAAAAAAATACTACATTATACTTTCTTTCCCTGCACTGTGGATATTTGATTAGCTCTGGGCTGACTCAAAGCCCCTGAGAGTGTTATCTGGGCTGTAAAGGAAGCCAGAGGTCATCTGATCAAACTTCAAATACAGAGAAATAGGAAGGCAATTTTCCCACTTTAAACACAGGGCGTATTAGAGACATTTAGAGAGGGCTTGTTTGACATCACATCCATGTACAGAATAGCCCTGAATGACCTGTGAAGAGACCTGGGTCAAGGAGGACAGGAAGTGGTGTCAGCTAAAAAGCCTTAGACTCCGATAGCAAGTAAGTTGGGCTCTGCCAACACAACTCTCGGTTTTTTCTGAGCCTTCACTCTGGCTGGTCTCTGGTGACATGTAAAGAGAGAGACTGCCTGGTGAGTAGCACAGCACTGAGCTGACACGTGGAGGTGTACATAGTTGCTTGGAGTAAGAAAGTAGTGTTAACATTTGACAGCTACGCTTTGGACTTACATCAGCGTCTGGGACGTCATTGTGTTACCTGTGTGGCTGAGTCAGAGGCTGGCTCGTCACTCGACGTCTGTCTGCCCACTCGGAATTCTCTCAACCCGCTTCTATGCAAAGAAGACACAAGTGTTAGGTGGTTTTCACAGCAGCAGCGACGGCAGTGGCACCAGTAGTGGCGAAATTTCAGGACTCTCCACACTGCTCTAATTCTTCTGCAGCGTGTAAACACCTCGCGTCACTCACACCTCTCCACGGAGTGATTCACTGTTCCCTGAGCATCCCTGTTTTTGGAGGCAGGCGGGGAAAGAAGAGGTGAGGGAGGATTTTCTGAGAGCCAAAGCGCATAAGTGGTTGCAAACAGTCGGGTTGGCACCATGAAGCTGGCGTTCTTGATGCTCATGGTGGTGTACACGGTGGGCAATGTAAGCGGTATGTCTACATGTAAGACACTAGACCTGGAGATGGTGAAGAAAAAGCGCATTGAGGCCATTAGGAGCCAGATCCTTAGCAAACTGCGTTTGCCAAAAGAGCCTGAGTCAGGTCAGGCAGGAGATGAGGAGGAGATCCCTACCACTCTGCTGTCCCTCTACAACAGCACCAAGGAGATGCTGAAGGAGCAGCAGACTGAGGTCCAGACAGACATCTCCACAGAACAGGAGGAGGAGGAGTACTTCGCCAAGGTGCTGGACAAGTTCAACATGACCAGTGAGTACCAGATAACTTAGAACAGCAATACATGAGCCATGTATGGTGCACACACGGGCACCCCTTGTCAAGAATGGAGGCAGTTTGCCGATGGCTTAACTATAGCACTAAGAATGTAAAGTAATAGTATTGTATTAGTATAGTAGTCATGCTCCAACATTTACAGGCACTTGAGACACACTGCTCAAGACACACACACGGAAGCACGGAACACGGATTGTTTCCATTTTGAAAAGTTAACAGAATTCAAGAGGTGCCATTTGGAACAAGAACTGTACATAAATGTATCAAAAACCAAAGAAGACCTAAGGAATCTTCAATATTTCACACTGTCATTTTGTTGGCTAACCACAAATCTGCATAAATAGGCCGCAAAGCACTTGCTGGGATAGACAAACGTAGCAGCTACAGCCCAAATTAACCAGCATTTGCCCGAAGGCAGGTGTCAATTCCAATCTCATCTATAAATTCCCTCAACATATGTACCCCTTCTGATCTCCACCCAACATCTTCAGGCTGCATGAGGAGTTCAAGGATCGCAGGCGTTACAAGTTAGCAGGACTGTGTGTTGCATCTGGTCTGATGCTCTGCGTTGCTTTTGTGGTATCCACGGCATTTTTACTGCTTTATTAGCGCTGTTTGCTTGGCTAGCTTGCATATGCTGTTTGTTCAGCCAAATGGCTTTTGGCTGTAATTGTGCAACGACTCCAGAACTATTATAATAAACAGATTTTTTTTTTTGTTTAGTTTTTTTGCTCCATTGTTCTCTACATGCCTATACTCCTCACCCTATCAGGCAGGCATCCACGCTATCCCGGCGCTTCAAAAGAAAGCCTTGTGTGGATGGACCGTGCTCAGGAGTGTGCAGACCAAAGGGAGAACAAAGGGACCTTCAAACTGAAGGGCACTGATTTTGTTCTGCTTAGATGAAAACCAAAGAAAAGGAGGGAAAATGTAAAAATGAGATGGGAGAAGTCATGAAATGCACTCCTTCATCCTCACCCTGACTCATTCTGTCTCTTTCGTTGTCTCCTTTCTCTCTCTCTCTGACCCTCAGGGGTGGGGGGTTTCCTGTAACTTGAGCATTGGGTTCTCCCTTGTTTATCCTGTCACTTGCTCTCCATCATATCTCTCTCCCCCTCATCATTTTCTATTTCATTTCCACATCTCTCTGCCCATGATTACCCGTCTGTCTCTCCTTCCCTCTCTCGCTTCTCTCTCCCTGGGTTTCCTGAGCTTATTATCAGTGTGTTTGCAGCATGTTTGTGACAGGGCAGCTTGGCAGGAAGGAAGGCAGGCTGATGGCCACTGAGATCTTGAGTGACTCAGGTCCGGTGCAAGCGGTGCCCATGGGGAGCATGTGTTTCCTACCTCTGTGGACTGCCAGAGAACACCGATCCACTGTCTTAACCCTCGGCATGGCTCCTTTAAACACTCAGGCTCCACAGACAGGGAAAAGGGTGAACACAATGTGTACGAGTGTACCTGTGCAGGCCTAGCAATACATATTTTGCAGTTACTAAAAAAAAAAAAAAAACCACACACAAAAGGGGGTGTGGGAGACAATCCAGCTTCTGCTCTTCTATGAGAAGTAAAAGACTGTGTTTTAACAAAGCAATTAAAATGGAATCCAACTGGAGAGCAGTTTTTTTAAAATATTTATTAACAATCCTATTCGTCACTTCAATTTGTGGTTCTTTTTATTGGACGACTCACACTTTCCTGATACCCCAAAACAGCCTACGGGGATACATATTTGTGTGCAGAGCATTTTAGAACCTAATCGTTTTAGTCTCCATCATGGTAATTGTGTGGTGGATTAGGCTGAATTCCCACAGCCAGTTAGCAGTCACATCCCTCCCTTGAAACCCACACAAAATTCACTTCTCCCATTTAACATGGTATTGGTCCAAATTTAATTCAGCTCTTTTACAGAAGGAACCCTTTTCTCCTTTGGAAACCAGCCACTTTGTGCCATTCAGGAGTCAAATGAGTTCACTGCTGAATAATTATTATATTTAAGAGTAACTGAAGCTGCTACCACCCTCCGATGAAGACCAGTAGAGTAGCAACAGGGGTCAGACAGTGTGTGTAAAACAGGGTGAGGTGGGGAAACGAGACATCGGCAAGTGGGCTGTGGGAGGGTGGAGTCGAGCGTATGAAGGAGGCAGGTATTTAGCCTGTTGCTGGAATCTGGTTCCTCCCACTGGTAATTACAGAGCTGTCTCCCTACCTGCCACAACAGCTGTCCCCGGCTTACCTGTGGATAGGCCCTGATTCAACACACAAATCCCCCCCCACACCCATGTTAGTTTGGAGGCTAGGATGCTATCTTATCAGGCAGAGCGAGGCCTTTTTTCTCGGACGAGCATGGAGAACGAGTGTTACACATTGTTCCCTCAGAGTGTTTTATTTTGGTCACATGAGCAGGTCAGTGACAGGCTTGTGTCCAGAAACAACACAAGCTGTGATAGTTGGAAAGTCGAGGCTTTTCCGTAATTATGGTACGGCAGCCAATATGCTTCTTAGGGCAAGTGACGTAATTTCCTGTTTCGTAAACATATCTCTAACCCTTTACACATTCATCTCAGTTTACTCAAACTAGCTGGAGACGATGACTTTCCACGCTTGGTACATCATTGGCAGTTCACCGCGCTCCACATGCTGAACACTGTTGTGACGCACTGTGTTTCCACTCATGCACTTACAACCAAACGTTTAACTCTGCTCTGGGTGGGACCAGTAAAATGTCATCTCATTTCCCTTTACACTCCACACGAGCTCTTTTCAGTTTCAGTTTGGCTTCACTGCAAGGGCTGAAACACTACCTAAGCAAAGACACAGATGGCGATACTGGTAAATGATACACAAGCAGCCGGAGGATCCTGGTGCAGCCTGAATAGCCTACGCGGCTCAAGTATGCAACGGGTGGTTTGAAGCTGCTGTCAAAGAGTAATTCCCGGACTTGGGAGGAGAGAATCCCGGCTGTGGCAGGCTGAGGCAGAGTAGAAGGTTTGGGCCTGGGCCAGACCCGGGCTCCATTGATACACACTTCTCCAATTTCTCTGCACCCCCACTCACACTCTCCCACCCCTCACAACTGTGAGTTATATTCATGAGTACATTCTACACTTTGCTGTTTTCTTTGCATTTACCCTGTTAACCCCCCCCCACACACACACACACACACACACACACACACACCTCCTCTCACTCTCTCTTTCTACACAGTCTTTCATTCTCGATCATCTGCCTTCCTGTGCTTATCTTTGCACGTCTCCGTCCAACTTAATCCTTTGTAACTTAACACTGGTAGATTTATGGTGTTAAAGCCTTCAGTAGCTTGGCTCTGTTTTCTATCAGCCTCTGAAGGGGGAATGTTCCTGTTTTCATGATATGGGCAGGCTCAGGAATAAAAGTTGCAAATATGGGCAGGGATACTGTGCTCTCTATGGTCAACTTTACAGCTGCTGCAATAGATGAATGTTTGGCTGCAGTTAAGATTATTGAGTAACACTGTGAATTTGGCTATTCCATTTTGTTAATGTGTGTACAGAATGATGAAAAACATTTATAAAAAAATATATAACTATTTGTTAAAAACACTAGTGAACATCTCAGTATTACATTATGCCGTAAATTGCAATTATAATATAGTAAATACATAAATGTTGAATATAGTATAATGCAGAAAAGAGTTCATAGCTAAAGGAATCAGAACTTGCAAGTTTATGGATGTGATTCTTTGAAAGTCTTGGTTGCGCCAAGAGATATTGAGGCAAAGTGTACTCACCATATAGGCCGTAATTGTCTGCCAACTATCAAAAACACACCAGAGCTCCATGATCACAAACTCACCAGGCTCCACCACCCCTCCAAGACCACAAAATGGATTTGTCTTATACCAAAACCTTTCAGCACTGCTCCTGTTCCCCTCACCCTCACTAATATTGGTATTTTGATCAGGAACCTGGAGGAAAATGGGGAATGAAGGGTGAGGAGAGGAGAGAAACAACACAGGTGTACCTGTGTGTGCCTCTGATCCAGACTTGAGTGTTTTAAAATGTAGTGTCTGCTGACAAAGAGCCCTGATCCAATATTTATATTCTCCTACATAATATAGCTAGACAGTACCCAGTAGTTTTTTATTTTTGATAAAATAACACATTCTTAAAGACTAAAATGATCATAGATAGCTCTTAAAAGAAGAAGAATATTGTAATTACAATTACTATTCAAAGTAATTCCCCTTCTTTATGGATAAGGTCGGTTTGAGACACTAGATTATATGAACTGCCAGTGGGGCATCCGTTATCCAGTTGTCTGTTTAACAGGCCTTTATACATGGAATATTGTGCCTTTATACATCCTGAAATGCAGTCATTATCTGTGCTGAGATTAATTCTTACCTGAACTTGATTTCATGAAATCTCCTAATAAGTAAAATGCCTGTTAAAATATCACACAGGAAAAAATACCACAGAGAACACCAAGGCCTCCAAAAGCATCACGATGTTCTTCAACATCTCCGAGATACGGAAAAGTGTGGGGGATTACCGCCTGCTGACCAGCGCGGAGCTACGAATGCTCATCAAGCAAACCAATATACCTTCTGAGCAGCGGGTGGAGCTGTACCAGGGTCTGGGGACCTCGGCCCGCTACCTCGCTTCCCGCTTCATCACCAATCAGTGGAAAGACAAATGGCTGTCCTTCGATGTCACTGAGACCCTGCAGAACTGGCTCAAAGGGACCGGTGAGATAAACAAGCTTCATTTACTGATCTGGTACTACTATGACCTCTGTTTGTTTAGTTCAGCCCCTGTGCAATCTCATGCGATTTCCAGATGATATTTACCTTCACAGATAAAGTAACCAACCAGTTTTAAAGCGCCCCATGTTGCATATTTCTGTCTTGCCAGAGGATGAGCAGGGTTTCCAACTTCGGCTGTTCTGTGAATGCGAGACGAGTGTCAAGAGCGGCTTCGGTTTTTCCATTTCCGGGATCGCGAGTGGTAGGGGAGACACGGGACAGATGCAACTGATGACGCAGCAACCACCCTACATCCTGACCATGTCCATCCCTCAAAACATCAGCAACCACCTCATCTCACGCAAAAAACGCTCCACGGAGACGAGGGACACCTGTACAGCGTAAGCAATCCGCCACACGTCACATTGCTGTGTTCTATTTTATTTCATTGAAGTTTTTAAAGCAGGTCATTTTAATAGCCGTATGGTACATGGCCTGGAGCAATTGGGGTTCAATGTCTTGCGGGGGTTCAACCCACCAAGCCACTCTGCACTGGAGCACTGGCTCAGTGCTGAAAGAAAAGACAATTTACATTTTCCACTTAAGTTTTGATTTGTCATTTTCCTTCGGGCAGAGAAGTGACTGCAGTATATCACACCACCAGACTTTCACTTAGGTCAGCAGAGTAAATCTTAGTGGTCTTGTTCAGGATGGGAAAGACTCCTCAAATGCAGCTGCAATTTGTACACTGATGGGATGTGCGGCATCTTACATTAAAACAAAACTTAGAACGGCTTTAAAACTGACTGACTGACTGACTCTAAAAATCCCATCGCACACCTCACTTCACTAACGACGATTCCCTGTTTCATCTTATGCAGCCAGACAGAGACCTGCTGCGTGCGGAGCTTGTACATCGACTTCAGGAAAGATCTGGGCTGGAAGTGGATACATAAGCCGACGGGCTACCATGCCAACTACTGCATGGGCTCCTGCACCTACATCTGGAATACTGAAAACAAATATTCTCAGGTATAGTGCAACACCTCGCAATAAGGTAAAGCCACGTAAAGTTTGGCACCTCAGACCGAAAGCTTTCTCACAACTTGATGTTCTCCCCCTCTGGTTGCTGAAGGACTGTTTTGACTCACACCCCAGCAGTGATGTGTGCGGAGCGCATCAGGCGGGGAAGTCTGTGCTGTATGAGCGTCAGGGAGGGTTTGAACTAGTGCTGAAATAAAAATTGATTAGATGGTCGACAGAAAATGTACAATTCTGATAACTGATTCATCATTAAAGTCATTCAATGGTTTCTAGCTTCTCAAATGTGAGATTTTGCTGCTGTTGTTTGAACAAAAACCACCACTGGAAGACATCATCATGGGTATTTTTCACATTTTTTGGACATTTTATAAACAATTAATCAATTCATCATCAGAAAAATAACATACTAATGCTATACTAACTGTTAATGGCAGGCCTAAGTCAAATAATATAGCACTTTGACTTTGGCTGCTACCAAAACGGATGTTTTTAGCCAAGCTAGTGGTGTGTCTCCAGGCAATGGTGGTCTGTTGGTCCAGACTGAAATATCTCAACAACTATTCGATGGATTACCATGAAGTTTGATTCGGACACTGATTTCCCCCTCAGGATGAATTGTAACAATTGTAACGGACAAGTCATTTAACGTTACCCGACAAACAAATCATGGCTGGAATGGCTGGCCTAGGGTTGTGTGGCCCGCTCCGAGCCACTTCGTTTGTTTAGCATTTACAGAGCCAGGGCTGAGTACAAACACCGGAGTTTTGTTTCAGCGCACACACTGAACGGACAGCTAGCGGACCATAAGGAGATATTCGCTGAATTTGACAAAAAGACGCGTATCGGATTAGAATCGCATACCCCACCTTTAATAAGTACAGCGTCACAGAGCCGTTAGTGTGGCTGTAGACTCTTATGCTTGTTCAGTTAAGTCACACGCGTGTGTATCTGAAAATCTTTATTTATTTTATTTGCAAAATTTGCTGGAACACACTTGACCTATTCTTTTCAGAGTGAAATAGCCTCTAAACCAGCACTTAACAAAACTGTTTACCGTTTCAGTCGTAAAGGAAACTTTGGTAAATGTCATGCATAAATTAATAATTCATTAAGAAATGTTTTAACATTAAATTAAATAGATGAAATACACAAAGAGTGATTAGGGAGCAACACTTAGAGGCTAATACCCTGACTTTAACAAAAGCACTCTTGTAAATCGAACTCGTAAATGCTTTGTCTATAAAAATTGCTTCGGCACATGTCGGTGATGACATTCTGAGCTGAGTTCTCTGTGTTCATGTCTTTCCGTCTTATAATTGTTAACAGATTTTGGCCCTGTATAAGCACCACAACCCCGGAGCCTCTGCCCAGCCCTGCTGCGTTCCCCAGGCACTGGAGCCACTGCCAATCCTCTACTACGTGGGCAGGCAACACAAGGTATCTATACCGCAGCCAAGTAACCTCCATTCTGAGGTGAAATGTTTACAGAGCATGTTGTGTGAAAGCAACACTTACAGATGATTTATCACATTACTGTTGATTTTCACTTTCAGGTGGAGCAGCTGTCCAATATGATTGTGAAGTCCTGCAAGTGTAGCTAAAAATACATGGCACACTGCTCTGCCTCCCCTCAAACACATACAGAGATGGAAGAAGTCGTGTTTGAGACCATAGAGAGGAGCATGTGACAGAGATAAAGAGGACGAGAATAATGTGGACATGGGGAACAAGATATTTGAAGTCATCGGGATCTTTGTGGTCCACCTTTCCTCCTGCGGGCTCTGCCATTATCATGTTGAACGCACATCAAACCGTGGACTTCTTTATATAGATATTATAGATCATGTTTTCTATGTGTATATACGTTTTCCTTGCAGCAGTAAAAAATATCTGTCTTGAAATGAATTAATTTATTTGTTAGAGGGACAGATCTGTAAAGAAGTGATATACATGTATACAAGTGTGTCAGTTTGACATGGAAAAGGATTTAAGTGATTTATTGGAAACAAAAGCAGGTGGATAAAGGATGCCAAAGGACACGAGGACCAAAATGACCTTGATGGAAGAACACTTTTGGTTTCACAGATGATTGTCTGTTTGCCATATCATCTTCCCAAAAGAGGTCAACGTTAAAGGTGCTAAATCTGGTGGTTGTCGGGGTTTCCCCGGAAGATAATGGCACGCGTGTTTTTGGAGGGAGTTACACCGTAAAGGAAAGCCAACAACCACAGGGACAGTCCAACCTGGGGAAAACCCCCCGGACTGAGAGGCTGGAGTTATCAGCCAGCTGGGCAACGTTTCACGGGAACCGTCCATCAGTTTCACTTGCTTTGTTTGTTTTTTCAACCCACGTGGTTTATACAATGCTTTATGTCACTATGTTTGTGTTCATAATTGAATGTTAGCTTGTCCTTATGAAGCCTTTCTTGCTGTCAAAGCCATGAGTGATAGCAGCGCCGTAAGAGTGATGACACCATGTTTTTCTCCCTCTCAGGATTTACAGCCAGTTTGTTGTCTTTAGATGGTGAGGGTCAGTGGATGTGGTTGTGGTGTTGGTTTTAGGGAAGCCATTCAGACTCAATACACACGTTTGCTGTTTTTTTTCTTTTTTTATCATCAGCAAATTAGGGGCAATGTATTGCCTTTTATTTCAGGGCAAGTTTTTACTTCATCTGAAGTGTGATGTGTTTTGCACAACTCAAGATTTAATTCAGCTTCTGTCATTTGTTTTAGGAATAAATCCAACACTTTTTTTTCAGTTTGCCATATTTTGTATAGTGCACTTACCTTTTGATATTTGCATTTGTAAATATATAGAACAAAAAAATTTAAATAAACATTGATGCTAAATTATCACGTCAGAGTGGAAGATTTTTGTGAGCAAAATAAAACAACATGCAATGTTCCCACTTGTCAGAGAGCTGCGTTGTGTAGGGGTGTGTGTGCGTTGCACTTGTCCGTGCATGCATGTGTACGTGTGTGTTTTTATTACGGAAAGGGGAAAGAACATTTAACCAAATGAGCACAGACTGAAACACATCTAGTGCGTTGTGGACATGAATGCCACCCCCATTTAGACGTGCAGTTTTGTCTTGTTCATGAAAACAGGAAAACATGAATGAAAGGTTTTATCTTGTTAGTGTTGGCCGTGTTTTGGTCTATGAATGTGTAAGCGCAACACGTTTAGGGTATGGTTGGCTTAGGCAAAAGGTAAACCTCTGTTGAAAATGTAACTTCACTTTGTATAAAACTGGGACTTCAATTGGAAACTGAGAGCAAGCCAATGTAGGTCAAGGCTGTAGTTCAACACTGATGTGCAGGGCCCCCGCCCATACCCACCTGCTTTTCCTCCTACACTTTTTCAGTATAAGGCTGCTCTTCTACTTAAACGTCTGTCATTAAATCTCACTCAGCATGCTCAGAGCACACATCATGCTTTATTCAGCAAATTTTTATAAAACCAGGTTGTGCACTTAGAAATGTCCAATGTCAGGAGAGAGCTCTACCATTGGAAAAGCGTGGCGTGTGCCAGGTGTGTGTGGTCTATTTCTGGGCAAGCAGTGGATGCCTGTTTACTCTGGACTGACCAAAGAAGAGCAGCATGAAGAAGAGCAGCAAGCAATGGCTTCACCGGCGGCTAAGCCAACCCTAGAATTCCCGGACGCACAGCCCCGTTCTTGGCATTGCCTTTACCTGTGGGGATGCACGCCATACCAACATTTTTTACTATCTCCTACCACCTCGTCCACCCCGCCCTGCCAGCCCCACCCCTCTCCCTCAGTACTCAAGGGATTACTGGCAGCCCACGAGGCTGAATTGGAAGTGAGGAGAGCAGGTCCAGACCCGTTGGTAAGTCCCAGACTTAAGGGCAGTGACTACATGGAAAATTAAACACACATACTGTACACATGCACATGAAAACACTGAACCCACTGACACACAGCCACAGCTCAAGTACATCAACGTCAAACGCCTTGCATAAGCTTTGTGCTACTGAGTGGTATGGGGGATGCTTGTGCTGCTAACAAGGTGACAGTGATCTGTGCTATCTTGTTCCAAAGCTGGTCATGTTACCCAGGGTTCCTCTGGAAAGCACAGGAATTTTCTCCCTGTGAGCCAACGCAGAGGGTGCTTGTTTTGAAAGCACTCTCCAGCGGCGAATCCCCTTTTGTCTCACCTCTCAAAATGATTCAGACAGATCTGTTGCCAGGTCCTGATTTTTAATGGAGCAGAGGCACAATATGTACGGTTTCATCTTGGCGGGGCAAACGTAATTGGAATGTTAAAAAGTTTTGTTTTTTTTCTCCTGCAAAACAGGATCATTACCAAACCCAAACAAGCAAAATAAGAGTTTTGTTGCAGGAGACAAGATCATTAAAATGAGTTTCTAAAAATGCCTGCACTTCCACCTGTTTTACTTTCCCTATAATGACCAAGCAAAGGGTATGAATGTCAAGAGGATCATAAATCTATCATGGTGTTAATGGAACAGTCCCAGAGGGAAGTCAAACTCAAGTAGGCCTGTCCTTCTGACCAATGTTCATTTCTCAGCAGCTGCTTCCTCTCGAGCCCTCAAGCTTTTTTATGGGACTGAAACAAACTGTTGACACCTCCTGCCATAGACTGAAGCCCATCCCAGAAAATGCTGCATCGAAAGAGAAAAACAAAAAAACTATGCTCTATGCGAGTGTTACACAAGAGAAAAGAGAGAAGACAAATGCCCGCAGCATTTCAAGGTCAAGCAGGTGTTCTTTCCCCGCTAACGCAATCCACGTGCCGAGTTTATACGACTGCATGAGTAAACAGAACATTGTTCTTCTGCTGCACTTCATCAGAGGGAATAAGTCGTTCAGTTTTAACATAATTGGCCCTTTAATTGCGTCCATGTGCTGTGTTTTGCCTTCTTTTATCTTCCCAAAAAATGAAAGGCTCTGTTTCTTGAAATGCGGCCTGAAGCATTCTCCCTTTGTGGCACTTTTACAAGTTCACAATGAAAACTGATCGTGCTAAATGTAAGCTGATTTGCCGCGCCGCTGGTCTTGAAATTATATTTCGGGTTCTGTCTTATTACAACATCGATGACATTTGCAATTATACCGTATGTCCACTGATCTTTAGCCACAACTGGTTGTTAAAAGTGGAGCAGTAAAGCGACCTGGTGTAACTCCTGTGGACTCAGACGGAGCTGACTGTGACCTTAATAACACACTCTGGTGTCCTGCTGCTGCCCAGCTTTGCTTCACAGTCACACAGCTGCTCGGGGCCATTGTTGCACCAGGTGCTCCATACGCACAGAAATACACACACATCAACAAACATGCCTTCCTACTCCCAGTTATAACTGCTCTGTGATAAAAAAACAACAACAACAACTTTATTTTAATTTCAATTTTGATAGCAGGCTGTCATTTCTGACTGAAATAATTTTCCTTGGGGTTTATTTATTTTTTAATAAATCCATTTTCTTAAAAATTACTTTTCATACTATTTTACGTTGCTATAATCTATTTTCATTGTAAAGTTTTTGTTGCTGTAAGGGGTCTGGCTGGATAAATGAAAGTAAATACTGATTTCTGATTATTTTATACATTATATTTTATCTATCCTGGATTGTAATTGTGATATTTCTTCATTTTGTTTCATGTTATTTCTTTATTTAGGCGTACGCTATTTTAAAAAAAAATCTATTTAAGATAGTCTGTAAGGCTTATAATAATCACATGAAAAAGTGAAATCAATTGTAATCTCTCGTTTCACTTGACGGAAAGGATTTGTGAAGTTGCAGTTTCCATTTACAAAAGTTTCCATTTACTTTATTTCTTAAATTTAATTTAGCAAGATTACTGCATTGCATAAATATCCTCCCATGCACATATTAACATTAAGACAAACACGCACACACGCACACACACACACACACACACACACACACACACACACACACCCTATCAAATAAACTGGTCTCACTGATTTTTTTCCATGCTTGTTTGATTGTGATACGAAGTAAACTCTTACATTTTTGAGTACTTAGAAATTCACCACAGTGTCTACAGATTTATTTTTGTCTCAGAGAAGTGTGTGAAGGCAGCACTGCTGAAGATGAAAAAGGTTAATTGACAGGTTTTCCCCTCTCCACCTGTCTTTTCTTTACCACCATCCCTCTCACTTCACACCTGCAGTTTAAGAAAAGATGTTTATCACAGTCTGAGTCAGCAGACCATATCTCTTGCGCTGTCCTTTTCTTTCTCTATTTTCCTCTCTCATCTTTTTGTTAACCCCCGCAAGCCCTTTGAAGACTCCCTGGCCATCTTGAGCTATCACCTGAACGAAAAAAGAAGGCAAGTTATAGGGGAAGAAAACAGATGTAGGTGGGCGAATGAATGGGGAAAGATAGAAAGAAAAAAAAAGACCACACACCTCTGCTTGGTAGACATTTAGCTAAAATGTCTGCTGTCTATAAAATAAAAATCAACTGGAGAAAAACAACATGCTCGCAAATGATTTTCATTTCCTCTTCACCAGACGGTGGCTGTGCTCTTTTGTCATGCACATTACCAGTAGCTAACATCATAGCTTAATACGTGGAGGATAAAAGACAGAGGAGAAACTCAAACCCTCTTCAAAGTGAGAACTACAAAGGGAAAGTATGATAAACCATGTGAGTGTCTGAGTGTGGTTATAAAGCATGCTGCGCCCTGACTCATTTGCTGGACCTCAGTAAGTAAGAAATGTTTTCTAAAAAAGGAAAGGTACCAATTACATCTCTGGACTGGCTCCTTCTCACGGTACCGCCCCTCAGTTTCCTTCTTTCTCAGAGTCTCGCTCTCTCGTTTACGCTCTCTCTCTGGCCCTGGACACAAGGACAAATGTACCCATATAAACAGCGACCATCTCCCTGGGTAATAAACAGAGGAGAGGATCTGACTCTGGGGTCTGAAAAGACAACATTGGCCATGTAGACGCTACACCCAGAGGAGAGGCAGCCCCTAAATAGCAGTTTAATCTCACAAGCCCCGACTGAGGAACGTACCGCAGTGGGTAAAGCTGAGAGTGGGAGGGGAGGAGAATTTGTGATGGTTGAGGTATGAGTGTCCCATAACTCCCCTAAGCACCCCCCTCGCTAGCCTCTATTGCGCTAGCGTCTGTAACTCAGTGAGTTTTTAACCTTGAGTTTCTCTCGACAGTCTTTTCTAAAAACTTGGAACATCTTTCTGGGGTTTTCTGTTCATATTCAAAACTAAATGCTTATCCACCCTTGTCCTGGCGTGTAAAATCTGAACGCAACAGTTTTAAGTGTGCGTAAGTTGATTTTGTGTTGGTCGCTTGAGGACAGAATCCTTCTAAACACAAGCTGACAGACAGACGGCCTTGGTACATTATCACCTTATGAAGACTAAGTCCAACATTCACTCTCCTGTCAGCTGTGTTTTGTTGTCCGTCAATCGCTGAGAAAAATATCCCGCTGTTCAGCTAGATCTTTGACTTATGGTAACTCTTTCTGCTGGTATGGTATAGCGTATGCAGTGGGTTCATCTGTTACAGTGAGTTAGTTTTCCGAAGCTACCTGCTGCAGCTGGAAACAGGGCTGGTAAAACCAAAACAATGAGCTAAAAGAGGCTAAAAGGCTTCGCAGGGCTGCAGAGTTGGGTGATTATTCCCAGTGGGTTTGTCACAGTGAGTGACCCCTTTCACATGACATCAGAGCTCAAATGATTAGTTGATTAACTGATTCCATCAACAGAAAATGTACCAGCAGTTATTTTGATAACCAGTCAGTTTTGAGGATTTGCTGCTTTTAATTTCTTTATGTTACAGTAAACTGAACGTATCTGGATTTGTAACTTTTGGTGGGACAAAACAATCAATTTGAAGACATCACCTTGGGCTTAGGCAAACTGTAAGTGTGAAAAGTTGGGATTTTCTGTCAAAGTATAGACTGAATAATTAATCGATTAATTGAGAATAGAATCAGCAAATGAATAATGAATCATGAAAATGATGTCGCAGCCCTGCCTGACATGTTGATCAGTGGAGATAAATCTTATTTCATCGATCGGATACTACTTTTAATGTTGCATTGTTGTATCATTAGTGTCCTCTACATAGCATTTAATAATTCTTACTAGACATGTAGCTACAGAAGCCGGTGGAATAGAGGCATGCTGGGAGAGAGGGTGGGGCGTCAGCTTTCCATAAACCCCCTTAGTGAGCTTGGCTGAACTGAGGCTGTGACCCTCACCAGTGGGAGTAAACTTAAGTTCATTCACACTCTATTACTTTTCCCACTGCCTCCTTCATCCACACACACACACACACACACACACACACACACACACACACACGCAAACGGACACACACACATGGTAAAGCAGGGGGCAAGGCTGCTGACTCCTATCAAGAGAGGCGTGACTGAAGTCGCAAATCACACACACTAGTGTTAAACTGACACAGTGGACAGGAAGAAATATCATCTTCCCGTTCTGTGAATGCACACACACACACACACATTGTCTGTATCACACATGGTAACCTGACTCTTCTTACTGGATAAATGGGAGGTTAGGGAGGTGTTAGGTTTTCGGGGATAACTTGGTATATGGTCTGTTTTAGATTAGTCAGCCGTGATCTGCGGCCTCCTGTGTCAGTGGGGCTCTCAAATGCATTGATGGGCGTGCGAGGGTTATGATGACAGCAGAGAGAAAGGCTCGGCAGCCTGTTCCTCCATTGCCTCCACTCAGAGGGACATTAGGTCAGCGTGCCCCCACCCCTTCTTCCTCTCCCCACTGGCTCTGAATTCCCCACTGAACAACACATTCCTCCTTCCAGTCCCTGTTTATGACACGCCATCCTTTGAAGCAGCATGTGAGTGTTTGTGTACGTGTATGTGCAAGGGTGCACGAATGTGTGTGTGCTTGTGTGTTAGCCTTGAGTAACTGAGCCTGGGTGAATACATAAACGTTTCAGCATGACACTATCTAAGTTGGAGCGTGTGTTTGAATGCGTTGGGAGTTTTCTGCGGATGGGACACACCTGAGCAGGTACGATAAGGGCATACATCTGTGTGACAGCTGTTTTTTTTACATCGCTGCAGCGAAGGCGGAATCTAGGCCAATTGCATTACACAGAGAGAGGGAGAGTGCATGAGAGTGATGGGTGGAGGAAAAGCTATGAGTCATCACCAAACTTGGGATGCGCTCGTTTTAAAAGGCAAAGCCTGAGAGGGGCAGACTGGGTGTTGAGACGAAGAAAAACAAACGAGTTGCTTTTCTAATTAAAGCAGCCCTGAAGGAGAGGGTGGGGGTGTTAGGGAGTCAGGGGGTGGCGGAGGTCAAAGCAAGCTGAGTCATTCCTTTACACCCATTTCCTGTGATTGGGGCATTTTGGGAGCGGGCAGCAGGGTGAAATTATGTGTTTGGTTTATGCAATCCTTCCTCATTTCTCCTCCCATTCAATGCACTCTCACACGCTATCATATTATACATGTACACCCATGAGAACATAGTCAAACACACTGGTGCATACATTGTGCAGTATGTACAGTGGTGTGAAAAAGGGTTTGCCCCCTTCCTGATTTCTTATTTTTTGGCATGTTCGTCACACTTAAATGTTTCAGATCATCAAACAAATTTAAATATCAGTCAAAGACAACACAAGTAAACAGAAAATGCAGTTTTTAAATGAAGGTTGTGCTGCTTCAGGACCTGGAAGACTTGCTGTGATAAATGGAACCATGAATTCTGCTGTCTACCAACAAATCCTGAAGGAGAATGTCCGGCCATCTGTTCGTGACCTCAAGCTGAAGCGAACTTGGGTTCTGCAGCAGGACAATGATCCAAAACACACCAGCATGTCCACCTCTGAATGGCTGAAGGAAAAACAAAATGAGGACTTTGGAGTGGCCCAGTCAAGGTCCTGACCTGAATCGTATTGAGATGCTGCGGCATGACCTTAAAATAGCAGTTCATGCTCAAACCCTCCAATGTGGCTGGATTGCAAAGACGAGTGGGCCAACATTCCTCCACAGCGCTGTAAAAGACTCATTGCAAGTTATCACAAATGTTCGATTGCAGTTGTTGCTGCTAAGGGTGGCCCAACCAGTTATTTGGTGTAGGGGGCAAACACTTTTTCACACAGGGCCATGTAGGTTTGGATGTTGTTTTCCCTTAATAACAACCTTAATTTAAAAACTGCATTTTGTGTTTACTTGTGTTATCTTTGACTAATATTCCAATTTGTTTGCTCTGAAACATTTAAGTGCGACAAACATGCCAAGAAATGAGGAGGAAACACCTTTTCACACCACTGTATATATACATCGGTAACTAGTCACTTTCCAACACTGGTAAAAAGTGCTAAATGATAGGTATAGAACGTGAAAGAACATAATCAGAAAGCAAAAGATCTATTGTGTATGCCATTGTCCCTACAGGTAGAAGTTCATGTATATGTGTGATCACTTGGATACATTTACTAAAGCATTGTACCATTTTGAGGTACCTGTACTTTACTTTCATCATTAAACTACATTGGAGATGATAATATAGTCACTTTTAGTCCACTACATTTCTATTCTATATATAATATAGTTCCAAGTTACTTTGCACATTTTACCACAAAAAAACATGGGTAATTAACATTAATATATTACAATATGATTCATTTTTATGTTAATCTACAAAATATTACAAAATGATCTCCATCTCAACCAGCTACTGTACATTAAAAGGTATTTGCTCATGAATGCACCAGTAATAATAATCAAATGCCATATATTAGAACCATAGCACTGTATAATGTCAAATCTGCATAATGATCCATTTAACTTTTGGTGATTTCATTTCTGCTGTTAGTAATACATATGTTCAAATTTTGAATGCAGGACTTAGTTGTAATGGCATATTCTGACATCGTGGTATCTTTCAATTACTGCAAGTAAAGCATCTTAATACTTTTCCAGCACTGCTTTTGATCACGATCATTTTCCGTTTTCTCCGTTGGTCTTTGTTCTCTGCCAACAGCTCCCCCCTGCCTCCATTTTTAAAGTACAAAACGAATACAGTAAATTATACTTGAAAACGCCTTGAAAACGCCTACGGCACATACACCTACATTATACACAACATACTGCACAAAAGGAAAAGGAGTGGACAGGTATAACAGAGCCCAGACTTCAAAAGTGGGCACAAATTCAAACCAGTCTTAGCACCGGCATCACAGTCTGGCCCTCTGGCACTGCTGAATCATGAAGGCAAACGCTCAGTACAGTGGAACCCTGAGAGCTCCACACACAGCACGCCTTCCCGAACTGCATCTGAGCACTCTTTCACTAAGTTAATTTAGGGCAATCAGCTTTTTTGGCCACAGTGATGATAAAGAGGGAGATCATAAAGTCTTCTGCATTCCACTGAGGTATAGTGAGAGTTTGGAAGATGGCATCTGTGGTTGATTTTCGGTTCACACCACCTGATGAACACATGTGACCGCGCCACTGAGTGTGCTGCTCGTTTTCTTTTAGATATACCCGCTGGTCTCTGCACTCCAAATAGGTGGAAAGAGGCCGTCTGCTCCAGAGAGTACCTACAATTGATTGCCTGGCCACCCAAGTGTACAGGATGTGAACTAATACTTTACAGTAAGGAATCGTACTCCCTAGAGATAAAAAAAAAAAAAAAGAACGGCTCAGGGATGAGTCTGGAAGGCACCCAAAGGTCTGTCAGTAGTTAAGGCTAACTGACAGGAAAGTCCAACAGTAAGAGCAACAGGAAGAGGAAACTCTCCCCCATAACATCCTGGATGGCCTGCCTATGTGTGAATGGATATTGTCAGACACTGTGCAGGGTTTCTGAGTCTGTATTTGTGCTTCGCAGCTGGTATTGGCATGGCTAAGTTTTAGTGCCTCATTAGTTAAAAAGCGCCTGCATTCCAGTTTGTGTGTGTCCGCAATTATGCAGTGGTTGGGAAAGTAATGTTGATCTTTTGACAGATATTTACAGTTTGTCTTGAACACTTGTGACATGGATGTCTGTCTGCTGCTTTGCTTGTTTGTTATTGCCGTCTCACCACATCAGATCTCAACTATTCACGCCTCTTGAGACAATTCAGCCCTGTTAGGAGAGGCTGGGGCGGTTTCCTCAACAATCCGTCTCACTTTCCACCTTGTTTGTAGAGCCCTGTGGAAGTCTCCCTTCCCCTTTATACCCCACAGTCATCTAATGGTCAGAGTGCATCCAGACATCCTGAGTCACTTATGATGAGGGTTCCTTTCTGTGGGAAAGCTTGACCATGTGTGCCGTGCGCGATCGTTCATTGCTCATAAACAGTAGGAGCGCAGCCTGCGATGTAAAATAAACTAGCCGCCACAACATGTCGTCGCTACCGTTAACTAGCGTGAAAACAACAACCGCACTGCCGGATGAAAGGGCTGCAGCGGGTCAAACAACTGCTCTGCTTGTGCGCCACTGTCGCTTTGATAGATAATCTTAGGGCTCTTTCTTGGTTTATGAGCTCAACTGCAAGAGGGTGGCCGTCTGGCACATTAGTACAACTGTGGGATGTGGGTGTGATGCAGGGCCTGTCACAAAGTTGGTGTTTCCTCCAGGTGAAATGAGCAAACAAAATACTACACTGTCTGACTCCAAGTGAGCTGTTGGGTGTTTTCATAGCCTGAAGTGATCACTGAAAAGGTGTCGCTGAGAGAAAAAGAGCGTGAACTGGGACTGGGCAAGGTCACATTTACAGTTAAATGGAAGTTTTTGTCACCCTTGATGGGTTCAGTAGGACGGTTGTTGTCATAGCGTGATGTTGAGCAGCATCTGGGGTGGTCACTGTCTATAAATACCATACTCGGGGGGGGGGGGGGGGGGGGGTTCCTCCTCTGTCTTTCCTCATGCTCACATAAAGTATGCAACAAGCTTTTCGACTCGAACATTTACAGCCCCCTCATTCAGTGTGTCTCTTTCACATCCTCCACCGTTTGCCCTGCTCTATCTATCTGCATTCCTCCCCGCAAGTTCCTGTCTTTTTCTCTCTGAGGCACACAGACATGGCTCTATTTGCTTGAATTTCTTATTTCCTGTTTGGGGCGTGTATCCGATCCCTTGTTCTAGTGCCCAGCACACATCAAACACTCCCGCTGCTCAGAATGAACAAAAAGAGACAGAAAGGAGGAGAGCACACCGGCGACGGAACGACGGCAAAAGTAGATGTGAACGGGAGAGGGGTGTGTGTGTGGAGGGAATCGGGATGAATGTGTGAGGACAGTGGAAGGGAAAATCCTGCCCGATGACACAGACACCATGAGTCCAAAGGAAAATGAAAAAGGAGGAGACAATACAAAGTGGTTAATTATCATGAAATCCACAGATATGGCCAAATAAGGCCAGACTCGTGCCAAACGCTGAGTTGCAAAAATCGTTTTTCATCCTAATCTAATTTTTAAGGAATCTGGGCTACTTTCACTTCGCATGGCAATTTGTTTTTATTTCTTCGAATTATCTGTTTAGTGTGTCATATTCTAAATTTCCTTTAACAAGGCTGTTGTGCCAGTTGACCAGGGTGCGGTGGGGTTAGGGGTAGGTGCTGCTGGGTATGAGCCATTAAAAAAACAACAACAACAACCTCCCATAGTCTGCTTCACATTTCCCCCCGTCAGGAATTGATGTTTGTGTGGCTGTACACGCAGGTATGGCGCCATGGTTAAAAATGAGCCACATGCCACAGTCTGTTCAGTGTTCTACCAGCAAATATGAACCAAACACTGCTCTTTGTCATCAGCGGTTACAGTGCTGAAATGGAAAGGGATGTTGATGATGAAGGATGGGACAGTCATGTGGACACATTGGAGACAGTCAATGAAAAAGTTCTGTTTTTGTTTTGTTTAAAGTTGCCAAACAGCTTTTATGAAAGGAACAAACAATCCCGTTTTTCTCTGTGAGAGGAAGTAACAGTTTTCCCCGTTTTACAGCAGAAACAAATCTAATCAAAATGTGAGCAGAAACAACTCAAACCCCTCTGCCACAGTCATTATTTTATCAAACTATGGGTAAATACCAGAAACAAATCGTGTTTAGTCCTTACAATCAAGCATAGAAAATGTTTGAAGGGTTCTTATTTGTGATACTTAAATTTTAAGAAACAAACAAAGCAAAAAACTATTTTGTTAATATGGGTTTCCGATTCTTTTAACATCATATCTGCTCACCAGGACTTACGCTGCAGCTGATTTCATCGCAGGCACTGAAAGTCACAACCTTAGTCTATACTTACAACAGCCCTACAAGAAATGTAAACAGGCGTTCAACATTATATATATATATATATATATACACCTCCAGTC